>JANIPN010000003.1:22152377-22171115 GCA_027478595.1 Erythroxylum anguifugum
GACTGGACTAATACGAATGAAGAGTCTAATAAAAAATTAGAAGAATTACGAGAAAGTGCAAAGCTTATAATGGATGAAATTGCAAAGGCTATAGAATTAGTATATGAAATGAAAGAAATCATTGTACAATCTAGAGCATCTTATAGAGCTTTAATTTCTCAACTTATTATCTGAATATGTATTTCGGGTAGAATCAGATGATTGTGATGAATCTTCTTCATCTGTTGAAACAGAAACAGCAAACTGAGTTTCACTGTCCTCACTAGATTGTTCTTCTATCAGCTCCTAACAGATTTTCAAGTTTCTCCAAGAATTTGGCATCCTTCCTGGTTGCCTCCAATTAACACATCTGGGCCTGATAGATTGCTTCCATCACACTTAGTTATTTCACTCGAATTTCAAGGAACTATTTCACCTTTAATTGCTAAGTTGAAGTTCCAGGTTAGCTTGTAAGTGTACGAACTAATGGACAATACGATTACCTCTTTAACAAAACTTTGGACAATATAGATCCACGTTAACCACTAATAAATAATCTGTCTCTGCATCTCTTTTGATAATTAACTTTGTCTCTGCACATTTAATGCGCAAAATTAGATTGATGAAATTTGATTTGAGAGATTTAAACAAAGTAAGAGTAGGTAAATATTTGAAAATTCCTCATATATCTAAAAAAATTAGTAGTCCTGTGATACTAATAAAGATTTAAGTAATAAAAATTAATAATTTAATTTTATTGTTTATTAGAACTCTTGATAGAATTGTTCTTAATTTTATATTTGTATTTACATGTGAAATATGTGAAAAATAATATTAATAAAAATAAATAAGTTATTGTTATTTTAAATTTTATTATTATGATTTTTGGAGACAAGGTTGATATAAAATTATAAATTATACAGTACAATATATTGAATGATTTTGCAATTTTTTAAAAAAAATGCAAAGAGTATTTTATAAATTTAAAAAATTACCCGATACAGTACCTGATATTAATCAGTACTAGAATAATACCAAACCAAAAGCAAATTCGGTACTAGTCCTAGTACAGTATTCATAATATTGATTTGTAGCCTTAAACCAAAACAAAACATTGAACCTAAGGCAAATATTAAGATAAGGACAATGGATGCAAAACCTGATCTATCATAAAATTGGCAATGGGGAATCAACACTCTCTTGGCATGATAATTGGCATGGCAAAGATTGTTGAGTTTGAAAACCAAAAATTAACCAAAAAGAACATAGTAGAAAAGAGGTAGATAATATTATAAATATTTAGGCTTTATTTTTATCATTTTAATACTCTTTCAATTGAAACAAATATGCATATAAGTTTACAAGTAAACAAATTTATTAGATAAATACGCAACAACCTAAGCATACAATCTCACTAACATAAATTGTTTTGACCGAATAAACTAATGGAATAACAAAGTTAGAGAAAATAGGACCACATGTTTTTAACTTTGAATAATTCTTCAACATTCTTTATTGATTCAAAGTTGTAAGACTTCTTGCGCCTAATGATGTACTTCCCATCACCCTTCAATGGTTAGAGCACTTCTCACCAATATTCAAAACAATTTTTCTTCTTCTTCAACAACATATGCCAAATTGACACTTTATTTAGTCTTATTTTTACAATTCCTTTGTATGTGCCCAAACTTCTTACACTTGAAACACTAAGGCTTTCTCTTATGCCGACAATTGTCTTCATCATGACCAGGCTTCGTGCAAATACTACATTGAGATTAAACTTTTTCTTTTTGAAGATGAGGCCTTTGCTAAATAAGTCCCCTCAACTACATGTTGAGATCCTTCTTTTCTCAACATTCTTCTTTGCTCCTAAGTATGCAAAGCATTGATTAATTCAGGTAAGGTAATTTGATTAATATCTCTTGAATCCTCTAAGATGAAATTTTTGCCTCAAATCTTTCGAGTAAAGCTTACAAGCACTTTCTCTACAATCTTGCTATCTGGTAGCTCTTCTCCTATCAATCTAATTTTATTTACCACCATCATTAGCCTGTCAGGAAACTTTTGTAAAGTCTCCTTTTATTCCATCCTTAGAATCTCAAAATCTCTTTTAGGATTTAACACTTAAATCCACCTTGTTTTATCGTTGCCATAATAGAGTTCTTTCGATGTGTCCCAAGTTTCCTTGTTTGTTTCACAACTTATAATTCTTGGGAAAATTGATTCGAAAACAGCAGCATGAATTTCAAATAAGGCTCTTGGGGCTTTAGCTTCTTCATCTTCATAAGCCTTAATTTGATTGAGTGTTGGGTTGTTTCCTAGAGGTGGTATTTGCCTTTCACCTTCAACCCATTGTCACATACCAATATCTCACAAGTGAGCTTTCATTTTGATTGTCCAAACTTTATAATTTTGACCCTTAAAATTTGGAGGAGAAAGAGCAGATATATTGTTGGATGTCATTCGCTGCTGTCTCTTGAACACTTGTAGGCCCCTTAAGATCATAAGGAGCTTTGATACCACTGTTGAGTTTGAAAATCAGAAATTAACCAAAAACAACAAAGTAGAAAAGAGGTGGATAATATTCTGAATATTAGGCTTTATTTTTATCATTTTAATACTCCTTAAAAAACTAAAACAAATATGCCTATATATATAAAATGATAAAATATAAGCTTACAAGAAAACAAATTTGTGATATAAATGCGCAACAACCTAAGCCTACAATCCCACTAACATAAAATGTTTTGATCAAATAAACTAAAGGAATAACAAACTTAGAGAAAATAGGACCACATTTTTTAATAACTTTGAATCATTCTCCAACAGAGACCTATTGTACAAGATAAAGGAGATCCAATACCTAAATCTAGTAATTAGCTCAAACACAAAAGTAAGTAAACTGATTTTAAACAACCAATGGAAATGACCTTTCCATAAAAGTAGAGGAGTGGGTATTATAATGAATAACTTGTTAAGCTACCAAGCAACAAGGCAAGATGAAATCCTCTTGATGGTTTAATGGATCTAAGGCATTTAGCTCAAAAGAACGTAAGAATTTCCTCCAAAAGGAACCAGATAACAAAGTTAAGTAAAGTAGGTTGGTATGGGATAATGATACCCTCCCTCCCATGCTTTCATCTTATGGATGGAGATTATTAAGAGGCTCATAGCCAAGGACATAATCAGAATCCCTATAGAATTAACAGGCTGTGAGCTATGCAACACTCATCCTAAAACACTAGATCACACTATGGTTAACTACAGGTATACGTGAAGTATCTAGAAAAAAATGGAGGGAATGCTAAACATCAGGAAATGGGTCCTAAACTGGGAAGAGCTAATTGAGTGGATAGCCACTATAAGAATGAGAAACAAGACATATCATAAAGTAGTGAAAATTATCCTTTCAACCATGGTGTACACAATCTGGCAAAAAAGAAACAAGAGAATCTTCAAATAGGGGAAAAGAGATGAGGAACAACTATCCCTAAAAATTACGCTGCAATGCAGACTGAACATGATAGCAAGGAAAATAAATGCAAACCTCTCAACTGACATATAAAGATGGCTATTAGATTGAAAGAAAAGTAGCTTGTATCAGAACATATTGCTTCTTTTTTTATCTTTGTTCCTTTGATACTTTTGACCCTCGTAAGGTTGTACTGACTTATTAATCAATAAATTTCATTACTTTTCGGAAAAAATAAATAAATAGACAACATCATTTGGAATGCCAAGCCTAGCTTGGCAATAGCATTTAAGAGTCTCATTTGTTCTTATTGATTGGCAATAGCTTGGCAATAGCAACCTCACTAAAAGAGACGAGATCAGGAATGTAATGGTAAGAAACAAATTAAAGGTAACTAAGATTAATGAAAAATTAAGAGAGAAAAGACTTAGGTGGTTCAAACATATTAAAAAGAGACAATTCAACGCTCAAGTAAGAAAATGCGTGAAGATTTTACTTCGAAACTGTAAAAGGAGTAAAGAAAAGCATAAGAAGAACTAAAGGGAGGTAATAAAAAATGATAAGAATGTGGTGGAACTTACCAAAAACATAGCCCTTAATAGAAATTTTTTGACATGCTAAATACAGATAAAGGAGCTCATATAGAGAGGTTTTTTCTTTCTCATAGATCTTTTAAATATTTTATTTCGAGTCATATTTCTTATATTTAACTTAAATAATTAATAAGTAGTACTTACCTTTTCCTTAGCCTAAATATTTTATTGTAATGAAATATTGTATTTATTTATTTACTTGTTTTTTTTCTTATTTGTCTATTTATTTATTTATTTAATCTTTTATTTGTTCTTTACCTTGTTTTATATATACATTGTCTTATTTATTTTATTACTTATTTTTATTTTTATAAGACTTTGTACTACTAGATATATGCAAGCCTCACATTTTAATGGAACTCTTACTGGATTGTTATTGTATTTGCTCCTATGGATGTTTATAATTAGTTCTAAGGGCAATATATGCTCTAATTTTAGGAAGGAAGGCTATTTCATTTTTGTTGAAGTACTTGTCTTATATAGGCACTTGGTTGGTCAAGGTAAGTAAGCTTACCACTGGGGCCTCTTGAAGTCAGAGGCCAGGCGGCTTTTGAGTCAGATGCAGCACAGGGTGACAACCTCCTGCAAGAAAGATTTGTCTTTGGCTTAACGTGTCACTGTACCATCCTTCTTCGATGAAGAAGATGATCAAGCACAAAGGATTAAAAGATGAGGCCTCTTGTACCAATTGGTTATTCAACTGAGGAGTTGCAGGCCATTCAACCTGCTTCTGGACGACAACCATCAAACTTGCTGCTGCAACAGAATTTGCAAGGTGAACATCAAATGTTATTCCTAAAGAAGAGAAGCAGACGATCACATGACACGTCAAGCCATTGGGATAAGAACCGAAATGATGAAGTGGCATTTACTTTTCGTTGTAGAATATACTGTTGGGATTATGATTTCTGTTAGATTTACCGCATGATAGTTTGATGTGGTTGGTCTTTTGAGAAATGATGAAATTGAGCACAGGCACACCAGTTATGGCCACGATTTGGGTTAAAGAAGGTTAGGGAACTCCGCGAAAGGAAGAGCAGCTGCTGCACATGAAACGAATGAAACTATGGTACAACCAAAGTTGATGGATAACCAATGAATGAAACTATTATAATACTTCCATAATATCCACTTAGTTTTTGGGTTTTTACATCAACTGCCACTCCAGTCCATTTTTTGTGTGGAAGGGAATTTCATTCTGCAGATTACTATCATTCCAAATTTCAGTCTGAGAAACCTATCTTAGAGTTCTACTGTACATCTTAACCAAAATGCCTCTATTTTCTGGATGCAGCATCCAGGGTTAGTTGCAATCCTAACTTAGTATATACGTACAACGAGGTCCAAGGCATCACTTTATACCCCAGACCATTGAGACGGAGCCTGTGACCGCCTACAACACAGGCAAGTTAGAGGTCAAATCTGAACCAGAACCAAGATTCTGATCTGTAACTTATAAAACAATGATACAACTGTGCTTTACATTACCCCCCCTGAATCTTTCCTTCTCTTGCATGATTTGCTTGGAGGTTTGTTAGATTCACTGTGATCCAAACTAGGAGCTCTGGAAATTGGCTTTCCATTTTGGGTACTTTGATTACCTGTGGCATCTGCATAGACCGAAGTGCGGTTATCTGACCCGATAGCAGCCTCTAAACTTTCTTCAGTGGAACAGGATTGAGAAGGTTTCTCATATAGAATGGCAGCATCCAAGGTGTATATCCTAAGTGCAAGAGAGGAGATGGTAGCAATCCCTGCTGCTGCAGAAAGTGATGACCAATACCACCACTCATTCCTCAAGTACTCAGTTTTGATCATGTCCTCAAAAACAATTGTTGCCTGAACCATCTGAATCAGGAGAATTAGGAATTGGACCATCAGTTGCATGAAAAAGAAATAAGAATAACATTGGAGATAATCTTCAGGAGATCTACTGCTGCTTTGTCATCTCTGTGTAAAATCGCCATCAACACATATTTTTCCTTTATTCCTTTATTTCAAGTAGCTGATTAAACAAAAGGAGTTCTAAAGAACCTTTTATTCCGTCTTCTTTCTTTTCAATGACGAGCTATAAGGTTAATTGAGCTCAAATTGCAACTACTGTCCTTTTAGTCTAATCTTAGGGAAAACATTGACCCATATTCTATCATAGAAACGAAGTATTAAAGAACCTAGATGCATTGGAGCTGTTAAGGATTTGAAATAGAACAATGCATGTGATCTTCTTTTTGGTACTTCAGAAATTTAGCATAATATCATATATACAATTACTCGAGCCAATATAAAAGAAGACAGTGTATAGGTTGAAAGAACTATATAAAATTGTAACTGTTCTTAAGGTTAACATATATACATATACAAATCATGCTATATTAGTCGAAGTTTTGAGATGGTATATTAGTCGAAGTTGAAGTTACTAAGAAAGTGCTTATGGCACATGAAATTGTGCTAGCTAAACTTCAAATTAAGATGTATTATAACTCATGCTAGAATAAAGAGCCTGAGAAACATGACTCTACCAAGAGCATTTTTCCCGTCTTCACAAAAATTCTGGACTCAAACAAGTAATTGGAAAGAACAAAAAAGAGACTTATGAATCAATATTCTAACCTCAAATACTGATTTGGCATGTTTAACAAATGTTCGCCAGGCACATGCTTTCTCCGAGCCAGATTTTGATGGTTTTCGAGCTTCTTTTGGTAGGGCAGCATCCATATCAAGTAAGTTGATTTTGAGCTGCCTAAGAATTTGAGCCCCTCTCCCTGAAAGTGGTCTCGTTGAAGAATAACGAATGACAGAATTTCCTGATTTTGTACAGATAAAATTGAAAGAAGAGTGTTCTCTTCTTCCTCTTATAAAAGTTGATGTTTCAAATGTTTGCCCCTCCCTGCAAAGATCAATTTCAGTACAACTACGTGATAAATTTTTGGAAACATTAATCTGTTTCTTGTTTGTCATCAAAATTTCCTGCACTGATAATTTGAGTTTGCGATCTGCACTTATGGACCTCTCAATTTCAGCAACTCCATGGTGCCAGGAAGGGCCTAACTTCAAAGTTGGGTCACTGAGATAAAGTGATGCGCATGTTATAAAAGAAGGGATGCCGTTTGAACCAAGAAGTCCTATTTCCTCGACGAGCTCCCTATTAGAGCTCTGCATAACAAACTTGGCATTTATCTCTTCAATGTTGTAAGGTGATGCTAAGTCCTTTGGTGACCTACACAACCCAGAACCATTCTCATGAGCAGCTTTAATGAAGTTATTTACTAGTTTTGTTTTGTCAGAGCACACTCCCTCCTCTGTCCTCATCATTGATATCCCCTTCACCATACCATCACTGACCTTGCTCTTTTGAGTGACATGCCCATCAGAATTGCATTTCCCATCACTATGCTCGTTTAGCTCAGAGATAGTGATGAATGAACAATGGCATAAGTTGCAATGATGCCTAGATGGCCATAAAGCTTCTAGACATTCACACCTGAATGAGGTTTCTATGGAAGCAATTTGGCGAGCAGTGGTCCCAGGTTTGAAGGGGCCATATTTCTTCTCCAGTGCAATTAATGCTTTAGTTGGTACAGCATTGGAACTTGCACTCACTTCAATCCTAATGGGATTTGAAGATGGCAAGCTTGAATCCTGAAAAGAATTTTCAGCTTTACTTGAATCCTTGCATGGAGATATTAACCGCAGCATTATTGAATTCAACAACTCTCTCCCCGTTGGGTCATTATTCTCCAACCAACTAACAAGTTCCATGATCTCAGCATCCGATTGATATGAAAACCAAACAGAAGATGTTGGAATTCCCTCTATGTCTCCATTTTCACATGAATCACATATACTAGATGCACTGAACCATGAGGAATCCTCGGCTTCAATTCGTGAAGACTTGAAAGTTAAATAGTTTGTCAACAATTTTCTATGCTCCTTCATGATCCTCCTTTGGGACAGTATCACAGACCCATCAACAACCACCCATGGAGATGAACCAGGCCTCAAAAAGGCCCAATAAGATCGTCCAGCAGAATCCCTCCCTAAGAAATCTTTCCTCAGTGATATCTTCTGAAGTTGTGATTCTAGAAGAGCAACTGAATCCTGCAGTAGGGAAATCTTGTTCCTGACAGTACTTGCTTCAATACTGTAGGCTTGTGATTCACTCACATCAGGTTGAATGAAGTTGTGTTCACTAGGCAGCAGCATTTCTGAGCTCACATGCTTAGCATGATCGGGCTTACTCATATGAAATTCATTAATGCATGTTGATAAGTGACCTTGAGAAACACTTGCTGGCTGTACAACCTTATTCAAACTTCTCCGCATAGCATGTTCTCCATCAGAATCATATTTCTCTTGTGAACAGGAAGGTGGCATCTGGGAATTTGAATTTTCAAGTAGAAAAGCATCCTTACCATAATGTTGATATCCATTATAATCAGTATCAGGAATCCATGAAAATTGGCCTTCTCTATTTGCACAATCGCTCTCTGAAGCACTGTCTTGAAGAATCCAGTAAGGTTGCTTGCAAGATGCACTTTTCACTCGCTGCTGCACACCATCCTCAAAATATAGCTTACCATTGCGGGAAGACAAATGTATACTATATCCAGCAAGTGGTCTATCTGACAGTCTATCATAGTTTAGAAAAGGGGTAACTGTCCCCACTCTTTCAGATTTTCCAGGACCTTTATGCACGTTTGCATTCATTTTTGCTAATTTCTCAGCAAGTAATTCTTCTTTAAACTTCAGGTTCTTCCATTCAGTAGATAACAATCGCAGTTTCTGTTGCAATTCAGCAGACACTGAGGCACACTGATCTAGGTGTTCACGAATATTTGGAGAGTTCAACAACTCATCACCCAAAATTTTGAGAAGAAGTATCCTCTGCATTAAGTTGAATGAGCATAAATTAGCAACAAAAGGTGAGCTATCCCACCAATAACTTCTAACATAAAAATAAGTATGCACATAATATATCTGTAAGAACCATTCCAGACGTTAGTCCATGTAAAAAATTAATTATGCAACTCTCTGTATATTAACCGCAAATGGATTTCTGTCATTAAAGGTATCCATGTATCATAATCCACAATCAACAATAGTACCATCATTATTACACAGGGAAATGTTATTGAAAAGGAACAGTATACCCATGATCAAAGAGTATGGAAAATCACCATCATATTTATACTGTGTAATTGCATTGATTTTGCTAGAAATTATTCTTAAATAGGGACATCAGAAAAACCTTAACATGCAACAAATATGATAATATGTGGCTAAACTTATGAAATTGATGAAGTAGATGATAACCACAAAAAGGGTCAACAATCAAACCTCCTCCACGCTGCACTCCCAATAATCTTTCAACCCCATAGCTGTACCTAAATGGGCAAGAGCCTCAAAGAAATTGTGAGTGAGCTCTCCTCTGTATCTCTTTTTCTGAGAATGGCCACTGAATTGAGGAACTTGTGTAACACCTTCAGTGAAGCAGTTACCAGTGACACATGACGGACAATACCAATTTCCTTCAGGTATCCTTCCTAGAGGAGGATTTAAGCAATATGTATGATACCCTGAATCACATTTATCACACAACAAGACACTCTCGTCATCTTTGTCTACTCCACATACTTTACAAACACCTTCGTCCCAAGGAGCTTTTGGTATCTCAATTGAATGCTCAAGGATGTCTTCAATTTCTTTCTTAGCTTCAGAACTTAAGCTTTCAACAGTAGTATAGTCCTTAAATTTCTGGATAAGGGTAAGAACCTGTAAAGAGCATGAACTATTTTAATGATCAAATCGAAGTATAGGACAAAAGAGCATAATTAAGCGGCCATTTGATTCCACTTTTATTTTTCTATTGTGACTTTTAGTTTTTGTTTTTGTTTTTGTTTTTGTTTTGTGTTTTTAGTTTTTGTTTTTCTTTCAAATAAAAACAAAAATAAGTTTGATTATTAATATCAATGTAGTTATTTTTATTACCGATAATAATTAGTAATAATAATTAAATATTAGATAAAAATTAAAGCTAAATATTTTTAATTAATTAAATTTATGTTAATCTCTTATATAATATTTATTAATAAATTATCAATAAAATTATTTTATTTTATTAAAATAAATAATTAAATAATTAAATTTTATTTATCAATGCATATTTATTTCAAATATATTTTAATTATCAAATCAAAATTTATTAGAAATTTATATATTTTGAAGATAATTTTAATTTAATTACATTTATTAATAATATTTTATTTTATTACAAAAATTAAATAAATTATTAAATTAAATTATTCATAATTTTTATTAATAATTAATATATTAAATAATTAAATAACATATATTTAGTTAATAGAAATTTGAAATATTAAAAAATAGAAACAAAAAAAAAATCATTTTTTTACATGACGGACATGGAAAATGCTTGACGCAGTTAGGATGCAGACTGACCTCTTTTTCATATAGTGCTTCAAAGTTCTTTGACAAGGTTTCAGCCAAACAGACCAAATCATCCTGATCAGCATATGCAGAACGAATATGATGCCAAACCTGACAAACAATATGCAGGATGGGTCATATTTTAGATAAGTTGCAAAACCACCAAATTGCTAAGTTGTATTGCATTAAAGCTTCATGATAAATTTCAAGTGCATAATTTCTCCTGCAAGGCAAGGGGGAAAAAAGTAGTAAAAGGATCCAGTTTATAAGGCTTTACCTCCCTAACATCCTCTAGGAAAGCTTCATGTGAACCATTATAAGCACCAAAAGTAAGCCTCAGGTCAATAGTTCTGAAGTCCAAAGGATGAGATACAATTGTAGCAAATCCAAGAAAGCCCTCATCATCGTTGTCAGAAGATTTAAGAAATGTTCTTGCCAGTAAGTTACAGAACACCTTTTCTTCATCTGCTGCTGCAGCACATCGAAGCACTCTCTGGCATTGTTTCATGATCACATCAGATAAAGTGCCACTATGCTTACTTTTTCTCTTTCGAATAGGTTTCTGCTGCTGGTTTTCACCACACACATCTGCCAGTAATGATATAACAGCTTTCTGTAATCAATCAGCAAGAAAAACTTCAGTCCAGCATCAACTACATGGTCACTATAATAAGAATAATCAAAAGAAAAGCTAATGACTTGATGAGCCTCAGACATCATGAAAACTTTGATCTGGAAGGCCATATATTCCTTATTGTAATGGTGTAGTGATACTTTGGGGTAGTTGTTGACGAAAAGGGAAGTTAGAAAAGAACATTAGTAAAAAAGACAATGCAACATTTTATCTTTTAATAAAATAGAAGCAAAAATTGTGATGCAGAAGCGTATTCTATTTTGATGTCTATGTAATGCTTATTGGATAATGATGAATTAACTGTTCTGAATCTCAGTTGCTTGCAGTGACTACAACGTAATCCCTACATCACATTGTAGGCTAGTATGATTTTGTCATGCTTTCAATGCTCATAAATATGTAGATAAAAGCAATAAAAAGTGAATCATTTGATTTTTGGTGCCCCAACCCTCAACCTGACCAATCCAAAAAGAAGAAAAGGTAAAAGATAAGAGACAAACCCATTCTTAGAAACCAGAATGGCAGTTATCCATGGCTCACCTTTCTATTAAAGAAGCAGGATAGTGAAGGAAAGAAAATTGAAACGACTGTAGTTAGATGAAACTAAGGCATTGATAAGTAAGTTGTGCGGTACATTTTGTAGTAAAAGATCATTGAATGCCTCTTTACAAGCATTTTATTCTGCAGTTCAATTTGTAGTTACGGGTCTTATCAAGTGCCTGTGAACACATTTAGATCCACTTGGACAAACATCTGGATTTCCCCTGACCCAGCCTGGGCTTCAACTATAGGTAATGTAGCATAAGGATTCTCTCACCTTATCAGAATTAATTTTTATTTAATTTATGAGTCCCAGGGAGGGCGTAGGACAGCATTATCTGATCAAAACTTGATAACATTTTGAACAATCAGATTAAAAGATATGAATTATTTTAGCCTGCGGTACACAAAGTATATGAGGAAGCAATCAAAAACTATAAACCTAATGTAATCCATGTACACAAACAACAAAATTTCAATAGCGACCAGTACTGCCCATATCATACCTTGGTAGGTCCTGAAGCATTTCCTTTGTAGACTTCCTTGCTAATCGAATGCTCTAAAATCTTCTTTGCCCAATCAGGTGGATTTCTGTCTAATGCCTCATAAACACACTTTCGGATCCTCGCTCCCACATTTGTCGGTAGCTTTCTTACAGGTTCCAGCACTTGTGCCCAATCAGGTATTTCCAGATCATTGGTGGAAACATTTTTATTACCACCCAACGCATCTGGTTCATTGGTATCCATACACAGATTGTCATTTATGCATTTTGATGATCCAAAGATCTGCTTTGTAGCCTCTGCAAGCAGCTGAGGATCAGAACAATTAATGCACCATTATCCAATAAGCATTACGTAGACATCAAAATAAGAACGCAAACCAAGAAAAGCAAAAGAATGACGAATGGAGCCTCACTCTGTGAAAAAACCAACACTAAAGTATGAATTCTTTTGCCAAAAAGGGGCTTTAAATATATATGCAATGGCATATTCTGTGGCGTCCAAATTCAGAATTATGACACAAGTATACAAATGCATCAACCCTGGCATATTCAATTCATTGACAGAGCTAGTTACTTTTCAACCATACAATTGCTCTTTGGTAGTTGACTTAGATGCTCTTAGGACTTTCCATTTGAGGGTTAAACATGCATGCAAATGATAATCATACCTTCAGGGCTCCAACACAGAAATTCCAAGACAAGTTCTAGCTTGGATGCTTATTGATGTACTTGCTGTTTGTATAAATCCGTAAGTCCTAAGCTAGTACTGTTTTCTATCTATAACCACGCATTAGTCCAATTATCCTGCATGTCTTAAATTAATCATGTCCCTATGAGCCCAGAAATTAATCCACCTACCCCATATTGTAAAGCATCAAAGAAAGGTGCTAGTCCACATGACCAACCCAAGGTATGCTACAGTTAGAGCAATTTGGGTTCAAAGTTGAATTTAATATCTTTACAATTATAGTAATAAAAATATAGATACGATGGAATACTCATAGCACAGCAAACTTGACACTAAACCAAATTTAAGAATAGCATTTTGCACTTATAAATTAAGTATAGCATGAACAGCTTGACCCTAGCTCAATAACTTGTTGCCACTTTATTGCCAGCCAAATCAAGCCAAAGCTACGGTTACCATCACAATTTAAATTTGGCTATCGGGGCATGAAAAATTGCGTGATGAAATTGGAAATCAATTGCAACTAGAATAAGTAGTTTGACGTGTCTTTTCTTTACCAATGTTAAGATTGAACAATGTTACCTATAATGTTAGGGCTAAGTCAGGATTTGGCTATTTGGCATGAAACCCAATGGAATCAAGACGGTGAATTACATGAGAATCCATTGTATTTGGAATTGTACATATCATAAAACCTACAAGTTATATTCCAATACAATATTAGCTACAAATGGCAACTAGAATAGGCAGTCAAATCGGTACATTTTTATTTAAGCATAAGTTTTTCCACACAACCATCCATTACGATAATACAAAGTCATGAAAAGAGAGAGAGATCACAAAGTTTCACCATTCACCTAATGCCATGAAACTGCAACCTAATTAAAGAGCAAACATCATCATCCTCAGCCGGGTAATTCATTTTGTAGGTTAACTTGGAAATCTATGTTAAGACCAGGAAAATAGTTAAGGCAACTACCATGAATACCTATATCGCGATCAACATGCAACATTTATATTTTAGATATATGAAGAAAGATAAAAACAAAACGGAGAATTATTGTTACAAAAGCTAGGAAATGAAAGCCAATCTACCAGTGCATCTGCTTCCATTTCAGAAACTCCAAGACGTGAACCACCTAGTGCCCGAGTATCACCATGTAAACAACGCAACACTTTACAACCCTCACGGTTCAAAATTTCCACAGAATCAAGGTTGCCCTCCATGGATGCAAGGGTTAATATGTATCTTCTAGCTAATTCTGGCCACGTAAGTTCATTCATTGGAAGTAAATCAAGCATCATTTTCTTTGGAAAGATTAAATTGTCTGAATCTTTTTTCCTCCTCTTCCTTGACTTAGATTCCCCAGTTTCAAGAGAAGGATCTATAAGAGCTGACAGCTTGGATTGTAGCTCAGAAAGTAGAACTCTCAACAGTGAGCAGTGGGCTGTAGTCAAAATCTGACCAGCAGATAAGCTGTTCAATGATCCTTCTTCTTCTACCAATGCATGTTGACTTGTTGTTGGACAAGAACTTTTTAGACGGGAAGAGTAACAGCAGACAAGTTCCTCTTCAAGCTCCTCGAATGACCACCGTTTTTCCAGCCCCAAAACTTCAGAAAAGCGACAAAGTAACTCCCACGACTAAACATTTAAAAAAAGAAATAATCATGCCATCAAAGATCAAAAACAGTTCTGGAATATGATCACAAATTAAAGTCAATAGCCCATACCTGCAGAACATCACCAATCAAATATGTCGGAATCCTTGAGCTCAACAGCTTTCCAGGAGGAGAAGAAACCTTCCTAAATAGGTTGTCAGCCACCTGATTAATTTGGTTTCTACATCCACTGAACATATTATCTCTTTCTTTACCACCTTGTGCATCACTTTTCCTCTTAACTACTAGAAACCCATCCTCAACAGTTTGCAATTTTGACTTCTGAGTTCTATTGTTCAGTAACGTATAATCTGAACAGGTAACAATACCTGGGAGATGCTCTATTAGTTCTTGGACAAATTCTACATCCAGTCCAAACCTATCCTGGTTCAACCACTCCATCAATGTTTCACAACTAGCAATATGCTGATTATTGCATTGGATATATTGAGGAATATTCACAGGCCCAGATCTGTGACAAAACTTGGCCAATGAAATAGTATATTCAATTGCTTCACTGTTCTCAACTCCACAGGGTGACTGCCACCAATATGCATCATGTGTGCAACAGAACTTGCATATACCATTTTGCAGGAACGACTGATGGCAAGAACTCACAAGATTTTCAGATACCTTTCTCCACACTGAAGACGATGATCTGCCTTCCACCGTGAATTCACCAATGTCATCAACTAGGATTTTATTATTGGGAACTAGTTTCCCTAGATTTTGAGAAGTAGAGTTGTTATTTCTTTGACAACTATCTGCAGACTGAAAGTTAGAGATTTCATTTGAATTAGTTCCAACATCAGAGAAAATATTAGAATCCAGAAGTGGAGGACTATTGTCTAAGAACATTGTGTGAATATTCATATCCTCTTCATCATCTGCAGCCAATGTGGCATCAAGTTTGTTGTCAACAATGGTAGAATCCGGCCTGTATAATAGAGTTGACCCAATTGGAATAGACTGAGCAGAACATGGATATCGTTGGACCCTAAAAATTGGACCTGAATTTCCTCCATCTAAGATGTCACATACAAAAAGAGATCCAGTAATCTTATCATGCCAACAGGACTTGTAACCCACAGGCCAGGCCTGGTTGGTGTTATGATAGAAGGGTCGTGGATCAATCTTCCCAAGTGAAAGAATGAAAAAATCTTCGAACTGGACTGGAAATCCATTCTGGAATAAATAATATCTTAGTTTTTACAGCATGGTCATACATCAAATTCAAAATATACAAAGATAGTCTGGTGTTTCTAACAACGTGAGAATATATGGGATAAAAGAAAATGTTCACACTGCTCTCAAATTAATAAATGCATGCATTCTGACCTTCGATGGAGAGGAGTCAGAGATACCAGTTTCCTTTGAGCTAACTGCCATGACTCGTGAATCACTTCTAGGCACAAAGGTATCAGCATCACTGCTCTCTATTCCAAAAGATAAACTCCCAGCCAAACTGCTCTTCAGATTTTCTTGACATTCTTGAAGGTCCTTGGTTTTTGAAAAGATTAAGGACTCCTTTCTTCTCTGAACATGCCACCTGTTCTGTATCAAAGCAAATCTATCACTCCTGTCCTGAGGTATAAAATTATGGCTATTCCACAGCAACTCAAGATCGTAAGCAACATCAGACACTGACTCAAACTTATTTCCATCAGGTGAACAGTAAACTGTAGTGGTTTCGCTTCTCCCCTGAATTCCACACCCCAGCTATCTTCCAGTATGTCATGACTATGTAAAACTAATTCTTTCAAAGAGAGCAAAACCTTTATAAAGTCTAATCATCTTCCCAAAAACTACAAATCATAACATGTCATGGGGGCACTAAATGATAAGCCAATGGTAGACTATCAAACACAGCGTGGTTTCTACAAATCAGAAAAGATGAAAGAAGTAATTGACTCAGGACCACATTTTGAGCAGTGACATTATACACATTTAAACCCCATCCACCCACTTCGACAACACCCTAAGATACTTGAAAACCCTTAGAAGCATGAGATGATAGACTAATTGAATTTACTAAGCACAGCTACCAAAGAAAACAACTCAACTAGAAATTGAATTAACTGCCAGATCCAATTACTCTCAGTCTCATTTTTATATAAGCGTTAAAAATAAATGTGCATTAACTTCTCATTAAGGGTTTCTATATAGATATGCGATTAAACTCTTCACAATAATTTTGTTCAATAAACAATGCTGGATTGTGAAGGCCCTAAAACAAAACAACCACAGCTGCTTCCAACTGAATATTTGCATGTTATATGCATACATGATTGTTCACATTAGTTACAAAGAACATCAAGAAAAAGGTTTTTCATCTCATATAAGCCTATCTTTTTGAACTGACAGGCCCTGATTTCATCAAGCCAAAATTTGGCTACACTAAATATAGTTACATAAGTACAATGTGAAACGGGGTTGTAAAATTAATTCCTGCATACAGTCTCAATTAATTTATTCCCTAAATCCAAGTAATATGCAAACCCTCTAGTTCAAGCAACCGAATTGCCCCATAAAAACTATGAAACAACGATCCAAATTGATCTATAAATTTGGTTAATTAGTTGTTTTCAGCCAGTGATTTGTGCGGACAACCTGAAGCTGAGTTCAATTATAACTATTGCTTACTCCAAAAACAACAAGAAAGCTTTGTGTTTCATTTTTCTGGCAAGTTTTAAGTGTAGTAATAATAAACAACTAACATGCATCTCAAAACTAAACTCGAGCAAAATAACAACTTTTCGAGGCAAAAGAAAAAAGAAAAAGAAAAAGCGGAATCATAACAACATAATATCAAAATTAAACACGTTAAAAAGAGTATATTAGTGAGTTACTATAATTAAACCAATTTTTCAAATGAAATTAAAGATTATTTAACAAGAAAAACAAATAAAAAAGAAAAGAATAACCAACCCGTTATTATCCACCCATTCACTAGCATCTTCTCCCTCTGCGTCGCTGGGCAACGCATTCATATCCAAAAGCACACCTTTACCTTTACCTTTACAGCCTCCGTCTCCGGGAACCCCCGAAGTTGCATCATCTCCGGCCACCGCAACCTCTCGAGGAGAGCAAATAGGCGGCTCATTAAGATCGATGTCGAAAACCGTCGAACGGCCTCCCTCAGAACTGCCGTTGAGGTCCATCTACCCTCTGTCAAACAACAGATTCCAGCGCCGAGTTGAAATTCCGATTGCGAAACCTCACGAGCATTATAGTATAGTGACTTGCAGGCCCGAGTTCGAGAACCGCGGGATCGAAGTTCTCAAAACGACACAACCGCCGCGGACCACAGAATGAGCGAGAGAGGAAAAGGTTTAGAAGAGTAGTGAGAATAGTTTTGAAAGATTTGGATAGTGTTTGTGTAGAATCGAAGCTGAAAGGCAACGGGGGTGGTGGGTCTGTCTCTCGGGACTCGCGAAAGAAGTCGAAGACGTTGTGCGAAAAGACAGAAGTGGACACCCAGATATTAGATATACGGCGGCGTTTGGGTGGTGTTTGCTAGTAAACAGTTTGCTGCTACAACGACAAATGGTCAATGGACATTGAGGGCTAAAACGGGTGTTTCTCAAATTGAGGGGCAATGTAAGCAAACAACAGAAGTGGGTGGGTTTGTTCTGTCTCTCCCCTCGTGACTGGTACTTGTCGTGGACCATGTTTCTCTGCCAAATGTTTAGATTTAGTACGTGACTTAACGTACAGGTACAGTCTCCCAAAACAACCTAAATTCTGAAACACTATTGTATAGTTGTAAGCATAACCCTATTTTGTTTTTGGTCAGGAGAAAAAGTAAAACTAAGCTGAGACTGCGAGAATCTATTCCTATTCCAAGGCTTGAGCTCTGCATACGTTAAAAGCGTGCAAGAAACGGTAGCACTTATACCGTCCCTAACAACAGGTGGGGCTTGGGAGAACATACGTTACTAGGTAGTGGCTCAAGGAATCTGTAACCGTCCCGGAAGATAAGATATTGCGTGTCTTTCACGGTTTAATCCAGTTTGCTCGTGACTGCCTTTTATCTTGGCCGCTGACAGGTATGCTGCGTTTGGTTAGCGTCTCTGGTAGCTAGAGACGGAACAGAACGGAACAGAAATTGAGGACAGAGAGTTGTTTGGTTTATGGTGGATAGAACAGAGAATCTTGTCTCCGTCTCCAGGACAGATGTGTTTGGTTGTAGGGAACAGAGACAGAAAATAGTGCAAAT
>JANIPN010000003.1:22182958-22193438 GCA_027478595.1 Erythroxylum anguifugum
ACCGTCGTTAATATGTTTTATTCCGTTGCTAAAATGCCGACGGAAATATTTCCATCGGGAACTTTAGCTACGGTGGAATTGCCGACAACAGAGACCGTCTGTTTTTTCGGTCGGTAATTACTTATACCGACGGAATTAGGTTATTTACCGACGGATTAGTCTGTCGGTAACATCCTGTTTTCTTGTAGTGTCTTAAGTTTTTATATGAATTCTTAATTTACAGTTATTTTCAAGATACTTATTCGTATACATTATAATATTTTTATTATATTACTAATCAGAATAATGTTTACTTTATATTTAACAATCAATGTTATATTATTTATAGAAATTAAATGTACAAATAATCAAAACATTATCTACAAAAAAACTCGGGTAGGAAGTGAAAAATGATAGTTGAAATTTATCATCGCTATCTTTCCCGACATAATTACAATATTCTGTCGGTAAAAATTTTGGGACAGATAATGCTTTCCGTCGGTAAATTTAGTGACAGGCTTACAATTTATCGTCAGTAAATTTACCAACGAAATATTAGGAATCTGTCGCAAATTTAGCGACGGAATATTGTAAATCCGTCGCTGATGGATATATAACACTTCGTTGCTAAATTTGCCAATGAATTTCTATTTCTGTTGCTAAAATTTACCTACGACCGTTTCTCCGTCTTCAAATTTGTTTCCTGACGGAAAATCTTTATTCTTCGTCGGTCATTTCTGTCGCTAAAACCTAGCAGTCATGAGCAATGAATACTTAATGATTAATCATACAAATATGATATAGACGATTAATCATGAGTTATGAAGACTTAATGATTAAACAGCGTATGAATGAAAAACCAAGGGAAGTGAAAGAAGATATAATAGCTAAGGTCAGAAGGCGATGCATTGGAATCAGCAGCCAGCAGGTTTGACGTTTTCACCCAAACTATGTGTTTGTCTGGACCCCTAAATTACAGAAAAAAAATGATTAGCAAGCGTTGAAAATGCCATGAATGTATCGTCTCATAGCTTTCTTGTTGTCAACTTTCAATAACTAATTTTATCTTGGCAACAAACGCCCGCCTACTCCAAGTGTCTACGTCTCTATCGCTCTTTCCTCCAACTAATTTTAACACCGCTTGAAAGCCATATGTCTCCTCGACGTTTCCAGTTATCATGGGAAGTGCAAGATACCCTTTCCTTCTCCTTCACTTTTATGACCATATTTACTTGTCAAACTGCTCTGGTTGGCCTTTTCTAGTGAAGCCTTATTCTGCAAGCCGGCTTATATTCTTTTTCTTCATAGAACTGAAACACTTATGCTAACGTCGCAGTTTCTCGTCTTCAGAATGTTCAATGTTCTAATATTTCTCCTTATATTCAAAGCAGTTTCTGTCACGAAATTTCAGATTCCAGTGATGTAAGTTTGACTATTTGAGATCCTTCTTAGGAGATAGAGGACAGGGGAGAATCCATTGTTTCGCAGATTGAATGTTTCACGTTAGATTCTTCTGTAATCTTTGTAAATTGTAATAGATAGAGAGGCAAGATCATTTTAATACATTCCACTCTATCCTTAAATCAGAATGTCCTGAACGGAACCAACTTACATGGCTGAACCTGCCCTGAATTTCTTCATGTCAACAAAGCTGAAGTGTATTACACTTCTCTTGTACATCGCTTCTGTGTTTGTTTTGTGTATATTACCGGATTTTGTCTCTTCCCAATTGGTTAATACAAGTTGTGTCCTTGATATTCAACTCTCTTCATCTGCAAATAGCTCAAATTATGGTGGAGGCAACTGGGGTGGCTTTATTGAGAGCGGTCAGTGTGAAGATGTTTTTGATGTATACTTGTACGCATTGGGAAAGAGGGCCAAGCAGACTAGCATAGTATTCTTGAATTCGACAGAACAAAAGAATTGCTTGCTTTCATTGGAAACTGATAAGAATGATGTTTTGAACTGTGGCATTCAGAAGCTAACAAGTGGAGCTGATGCCTGCTCCAGCTATACCACAATGGATGTTTCTAATAAACTAGGAGGTCAATTGAAGAATTTAGGTACAGCTTGTAGCCTTACAGAGTCCAAGGGCATTTCCGATCAGGGTTGCAAGTCATGTTTGAGGACATGGGACGAGATCGGCACATCATCAGAAAAGGAGTTGAACTCAAGCTATGAAGCTGGTATCTGCAGGTTCGCGGCTTTGGTAACATTGACAAGCAGTCTAATTGATGATAGAGAAAGGCTACAGAAAATTTACAAATGCCTGGCCAAACAGAATCTTAACGAAGGTAATGTAGTTTCGAATGCTACAAACATCAACACGTTTTCTTCGTTAGCAATTCTACTATATTTGTCTGTTCTTTCTTATTCTTCTCTTTGATTTACCAGGTTGATTCATACAATTCAGCCAGAAACGCCGATGGTACTAACTCTGTTTAATGTATTTATTTCTTTCCCAGCAATGGAGCTCTCAGACAAAGCTAGCAATGGTATTAGCAGGAGTAAAGGTGAACTTACCAACAAGAATCACGATTTCTGTTGAACTTTTAATGCCTGACTACTTCCACTCTCAGATATATCTCCTGTACTCGTTGGCTAAAAGAATAAAGACATGTTCACATTCTTTATCTAATCAACTTTCTTGATGGCAGCAGGTATGGTTTTCATAGTCATTGGTGTAGTTGGAATTCTGGCAATGGTCTTCATCGTATTTTTGCTATTGTTTTACAAAAGATGGATGTCAGTCAGGAGAAAAGGTACTTTCTGACGACCAGTTAATCCTAATTACAAGGATCTGTAAAATTACAGCTTTTGATTGTTCTTGTTGCTTTATTTGACAGCACCGTTTGCTTCAAAGTACTCGGACGTCAGATTTCTCAAATTTTCACTTCAGGAAATTTACTCGGCCACAAACAGATTAAATTCTTCAAATTACATAGGCCAAGGCGTGGCCGGTAAGGATTCTGCATGATGAAGTCTAGTTTGATTGGTTAACCTGAAAGAGAAACAAGATTGCACGGATAGATCTTCTTTGTCATTCTTTTGCAGGAAAGGTTTACAAAGGTATACTATCAAATGGGGAGCATGTTGCAGTTAAGCACATAATCGATGATGGACATTTAGAAACGTTCTTCAGGGAAGTTACAAGTCTATCTCAAGTTAGGCATCCAAATCTTGTAGATTTGATTGGATTTTGTAGTCTAAAAGAAGAATGTTACCTGGTTTATGAGCTATGCCACAATGGCAATCTATCAGAGTGGCTATACGGTAGCCTTCTTTTCTTCCATTCTTAAACATTTACTTTGCCAGTTTCATTACATGGAGAGCCAGTTAATAATGTGAATGAACAACACAACAGGGAAGAAGGGGGCTCTTTCTTGGATCCAAAGACTTGAAATTGCAGTTGATTGTGCCAGAGGTCTCTGGTTTCTCCACAACTACCCAGAAGGTTGTATTGTTCACCGTGACATTAAGGTAGAGGGTGTAACTGAGACATTTATATATCTACATTAGGATATATCTGATCTGCTTTTGTATTGACAGCCGACCAACATTCTCTTAACTGCTGAATTTCATGCAAAGCTCTCAGACTTTGGGTTATCAAAAGTAATGGATGTGGGCCAATCTTTTGTAAGCTCAGAAGTGAGAGGTACATTTGGTTATGTTGATCCCGAATATCAAAGAAACCGCCACGTAAATGCTAAAGGGGATGTTTACAGTTTTGGGATTGTGCTACTGCAATTGCTCTCAGGACAGAAGGTTTTCAATCTGAACAGCAACGGTCCAACACAGTTACATAAGTTGGTAAGAATCAAATGGACAATCAATAATCAGTCTCTGCACTAGGCTTGTCCGTGATTACCAATTGTCCCTGATACATTTCTCCACTTCGCAGGCAAAATTTCTTGCAAGAGTTGGTAATATGGTAGAATTTGCAGATCCTAAACTTAACGGGGAGTACTTGGTGGAAGCTTTTGACCAGGTACTTAAGCTAGCCTTGTCATGTACAGGGCCTAAATCAGAAAGGCCATCGATGGAGCAAGTGGGACTGAAATTAGAGAACGCTCTCGACATCTCAATTCAAGTTGATAATTCATTTACTCGTGGCCAAGCATCAATCTCGGATTACTCTGAAAAAAGCAGTATTGTAAGTGTAAGATAACAGATTGATTGTTTTAGTTGCAAATCACGAAGAGGAGGGTCTCTTACGAGTTATGCCATGTCCACATTGTTAACAACTCCTTACGCAAACCATTTACTTATTATAAGAGGAAATAAAAATATCTGACCTAAGCTACTTTGCAGAAGCAACAACCATTTACTTATCTTCATCTAGATCTCTAATTGCTTTATTCATATATCGCACAGGCTAGGCTACAACACCCCTCGGTGATCTCCACAACTACTTTCTTTGTTGTTTTCCTTTGTTTTTTTGTTACACTTTATTCGTTCTGCTTAAATTTCTGTTTCTTCCTTGCAAGTTGTTCGGATGTTTTGTCAGTTGTCCTGTTCAAATTGCTAGAACAGGACAGGAAATTCTACGTTAACACTACTGTACCCGTACCAGATTTTTTAATTTGCTCGACCTCTACGTCAACGTCGGTCCTGCTTTTATTGGAAACTGTCATGTCTCAACGCCTCAGATCCAGCTGGGACGCTTCTGGCAAATCAAATCATTTCATTACGTTTTTAATGAGGAAAAGCAATCCCCCAAATCTTATCACGACCAAACTTTCCCTTTAAATCATAGAATAGACAGATCAAATCAAAGTATTTGGTGAATTACACATTTTTCGCGACTTATCCTGCCGCAATATAGAAATATCTTTGTTACTTTGTTATTTTTATTTAAAATTATTTTAATAAAAATGTTAAAATTCAGAGAAGTTTGGTGCGTTGGATAGGTTGAATTTAGTTAAGACGAAAGTTTCACACCATTCATACGGTCATTTTAGGGAAAGGGTTCACATCAAAGATGAACAGGCTACAGCTACTTAAGAATTGATAATAAACCTGTCCAGGAAGAAGCCTATGAAATGAAAGTCTGAAAACGAGTCGAATAAATGCCAGAATAGACTCTCTCGTATCGCTTGCAAGGGCAAGCAACAAGATCGCGGAGGAGTCATATTCGCATGTCAACTGGAAAGAAAAGGACATGAAATAAACGGATTCGTCACGCTTGTGCAGAAGACCCGGCAATAGTAATCCTAAGCCGCAGGTGAATTAATTGGAGGTTTTTCTGGTTTAAGTGAGTTTGTGGATTCAAAACATCCTCGTATATACAGTCGTTTAAAATTTAGAATCAGAGTTTTACCTATAGTAAAAAATCTAACTTAAAAGTGCTTTTTTATAATTGAAACTCTATTAAAACATTTTGCGGGAAAAAAAACTGCAATAGTTAAATCTTTCCGTATCAACCTCTCCAATCCCATCAGGGGACCAATAAAATGGTCAACTTCAAGATCTACACTGGACCACAACTAAAAGGAAATGGCAAAGTCCAAAATCGAAATGTCCTCCATGGAAGAAAGAAACTCTCTCACTGTCAATTTCACGCTCCTAACTTTTAAACAGACCCACGAGCTCTGCGATGCACCTGTAGAGCCACCCCCACATGAACTTTATTTCGTTGTTATTAAGATCCGGAGCGGTATAATATCCAGCTGGTGAACAACTAAGCAGAAGATTCTGACTGTGCTCCACTATAAGTAGCCGTCAAAAATCTGCATATTTTATATATCCTTTTTGAGTATCCTCCTTCCCCAATCTAGTGAAGACAGAAATGGCATTTTCCCAAGAAAACTTAGTATTGGGTGTCTTGTTGCTCTACATGAGCTTAGGGGTTTACTCACACAACAAATACTACACGCCTCCTAAAGTTACACGTTTAACCGATCTGTTTAATCATGTATCCATCAGTGAAGGGTTCTCTACGTCTTATGGAGAATCAAATGTTAAGATACTGAGTAATGGATCTTTCGCTACTCTTGCTCTCGACAAAAAGTCAGGTACTTTATTAATCGGTTTACTTGAAAAAAATCAGCTTCAAAATTACTCAGTTTCATCATTCTCATGTCTGTTTTGCAGGCTCTGGATTGGCCTCTCGGAGCAAGTATTACTATGGATTCTTTAGTGCTGCAATAAAGCTCCCTGCTGGTCTAACGTCTGGAGTCGTAGTAGCCTTTTATGTAAGCTCTTCTTCTGCTTTTAAATGTTTTTTGCACGCTCAAAATTAGCAATCTTCATTTGTCCGTATATGAGCTTTTCTGTTTGATATTATCAAGCTAAGTTTACAAAGAGAAGCTGAAATCTTTACGCTTTCGATATTAAAAGAACTTGCAAGGAGTTTAAACCAATAATTTGATGTGCGCCCAGATAGAGTTATTCAATAATTGTGTATAGTACAAGCTATTACAATGTCTGAAAGTGGGAAAGTTCAGTTGTCTAATGCAGATGCTTACCCGCACAACCATGATGAGATTGACATTGAACTTCTTGGCCATGACAAGAGAAATGACTGGGCCTTTCAGACCAATGTGTACATAAATGGAAGTGTTCGCACAGGCAGAGAAGAAAAATTCTATCTCTGGTTTGATCCAACAGCAGCACACCACCATTACAGCATTATCTGGAACAGCCATCATATTGTGTAAGAAGGCCTGAACTCAATCTCAATTTCCTGATAATTTTAAACCAGTCTGCTTAAGTTTTTGATAATTTTCTGAATGAACAAATGCAGTTTTTTTGTGGATAACATACCAGTAAGAGAATTTGTCCACAACAGTGCCTTCCCTTTTCTCTACCCATCAAAGCCAATGACGGTACACACAACTATTTGGGATGGTTCAGAATGGGCAACACATGGAGGAAAATACCCTGTAAATTACAACTATGCACCATTTGTGGTTTCACTAGCAGAAATGGAAATGACTGGTTGCATGTCAAATCCAACTGCGACTGGTACCTCATGTTCTAAGGCTGGCGCTTCTAGCTTGGACCCTGTTGGAGGACAGGAATTCGCCACTCTATCAAGAGAACAGAGTGTGGCTATGGATTGGGCTAGAAGGAAGCTCATGTTCTACTCTTACTGCAGTGACAAAGCAAGGTTCAAAGTCTTGCCACCTGAGTGCAAGTAAATTAATGTATCACAAAACCCATTATTATTATTTTTATACCAATTTAAACATTTCATTTACCAAGTCGGGGGTGGGTTGGTTCCTCGACTTAAATAGCCTGGAACAAAGCATGATGGGAAGAGTCAGGTACATGTGGAGGGAGGTACAAATTAATTGAAATTAGTGGCGGAGACAGTATAATAAAATTAGACAGGTAAGATCAAAGACACACACGTGGAACTGTCGCGTACAACGCACCCTGCAGTTGCACTCCAGCCATGAAATTGGGCCACAGTCACGACAAAGAACTATAGCTGCAACTTCTTATTGTTATTTAATGACAATTTCTTCGAACCGACGCCGCCACCTCCTTAATCGCTCAACTAAAACTGTATTAGCAATGAATTTAGTACCAAATCTAGCGAGACAACGTGACCATAATCTTATGCTATGTTTGGTCAGATGTAAACTTTTTAATAGAATGAGATGAATCGGTTTATAATAGAATGGAATGTAAATGAATGTAATGTTAGAAAATTATTATTTAGGAGAGATGAAAGAGTTTATAATGTAATATAGTAAAATGTTACTTAGAAAAAAGGTTTATAATATAATATAGTGAAATGTTGCTTATCATTTTACATTTCATCATAAACCTCTTAAATTGAAAATAACTTATTTTTACTGTCTAAGATGAAACGAGATGTAATGTAAAACTCTCATTTTCTAGCTTATTTTATTCCAAGAGATGTAATATAAAACCCTCATTTTTCATCCTATTTTATTATAAACCTTCCTCATAAACTATGAACTAATATTACATTCCATTTCATTATATTAAATATTAATAACTACCCAATCAAACATGCTTTGAGATTTTCTTTTCTTTTTAACGAGAGTGTGAATGCCGGGAAGGAAGTCCCAGTAATTTGATTAGGTCATCTTCGTAAATTTAAAATAGACTTTTTTTTTTGTTGTTCTCACTTTTCACTAAAACCTCTTACAATTTAAAATTTTCCCAAAAAACCTTCATAACTATCTAAAATTTCTGCAAAATTTTTAATTAATTTTTAATATTGGTCAACGACGCATATGTTAATTTTTTTCACATAAATAATCACTTCAAATGGAGGTGATTGAAATTAATAAACCATAGAAGTGGCATGTAAAATAGATTAATTTATTAATATATCATATTTATATATTCTTGTTTATATTGAAAATGCAATAAATATATAATGCTAAATATATATAATATTACTTTCACATTTGATCCATAATTAGTGATATATTTACTTATGAAACCCTGAAAATAATTTAATATTGAATTATACTCTATTGAAGTTTTGATAGAATTTGAAGTGTGGGAGCATTGTTTTTATACTTAACGAATGATTTATGTTTGATGTTTAATTTCAGGTAAAAGACAATCATGTCATGTATTTTATCATTACTATTTAGATCCTATGCATCTTAAAAATCTAAAAAGCCTTTATGTTTGATAAAAAAAATCAAAATCAATCAACAACAATAATATTCAATAAAAATTCTACTAAGGCGTAGAGTTTAAGGGGATTTAGTAATACGCAGCCTTATCCTTAATTATTAAAGAGGTTATTTTACAATCAATCATTCTATTTAATTATATCATTAATCTCAATTATCGTGACAATTTTATATGTACGACACTTCACATAAATAATTACGATACAAGCGATCATTGTAAATAACAAAAAGTATATTTTAGTTATTAATATTTTCATTCAAATTTAAATTTGATGTGAACATTTTGCAGTATTTAAATAGATCATTTACATTTAAAAAACATTTTAATTGACTCTCAAATAAATAGAAACACTAATTTTAGTCTGAATTTCATGAACCTAAGTTTGTCTGCCACTTTTTTTTTGATTAAGTGGCGTTTACTTCAATTTTGCAGGCAAATTGGCCCCAACTTGAATTACTAGAGATGAATCATTGAATATGTAAGTTGGGTTACATAAAAAGTAGATGGAATCTGAAAACAAAAGCAGAGGAAAGGTAGTATGTAGGGTATTTCTAGGGAATAATGATATTCACTGTGCAAGATATGTACAGAACATTATTTATACTGCTTTGGCTAAAAGACTATTGGTTGAAACCCCTAGAATCAAGGAAAATATTCTAACAACCTACTGACATGTGAATATGCTAGTTGTACACACTACAGGATGAAGGGAAAAAAAGGACAAAGTAGAAAAGGACAAAAAGAAAATAAGACAATTGAGCTTGTAGCTGGGTCGGCCACTAGTCTTCACGTCACGGTCCAACCCATTGTTATGGGTCTTTTATCATCTGCCCCTCAAGTCGGAGGCTTTGTGAATAACTTCGAACTTGCCAAGTAAACTCGAAAACAAGCGTGCAGACAACGCTTTTGTAAATAAATCCGCGATCTGCTCCTTGGTGTTCACGTGACGTAACTCGATTAACCCTAGATTCACATAATCGCGAACCAGATGTAGATCTATCTCAAGGTGCTTCGTTCTTTTGTGAAAAACAGGGTCCTTCGAGATGTAAATGGCTGCCTGATTATCGCAATACAGAGGTATGAGTTCTCGAACATTAACCCTAAAAGCTTGAAGTAGTTGTATAACCCATTTTAGTTCGCAAGTCGTTGAAGCTAAGCTTCTATACTCCGATTTAGCTGAGGATCGACTGACCGTAGTCTCCTTTTTTGTTTTCCAAGAGATCGGTGACCCACCAAGGAATATGCAGAAGCTGGTTAAAGAGCGTCTGGAGAAAATACAGCTTCCCCAATTTGAATCCGAAAAGGCAACAAGGTGAGGGCTTGTGTTTGTTGCGTAAAAAATCCCCAAAGTTTGGGTTCCTTTGAGGTATTTGAGTACTCGTTTGGCTGCTTCCCAGTGGGGTACTCTAGGGTTGCTCATGAATTGACTCAGTTGTTGGGTTACGTACATGATATCTGGCCTGGTAAACCCTAGATATTGTAATCTTCCGACTATTCTTCTGTATATTTCTGGCGTCTTCAGTAACTCTCCTTCTTCAATGGTTAATTTTGTTCCAGGAACGATAGGTGTTGTGCAGGGAGTACAGTCCAACAAGTTGGTTTCTTGGAGAATATCCCTAATGTATTTGCTCTGGGTAAGTAGCATCCCATCCTCTGCCCTTGCAATTTCTATTCCCAGAAAGAATTTGGCATATCCTAGATGCTTTATCGAGAATTCTGCAGTCAAAGTTTTCTTTACTGATTCCATGTGTTCTTCATTAGCTCCTGTAATTAAAATATCATCGACATAGATGATTACTGCTAGAAAATCTTCTTCTGTCCCCTTAGTGTATAGGCAATGATCAGCTTCAGATTTAGTGAAGCCAATTGAATA
>JANIPN010000003.1:22193984-22205621 GCA_027478595.1 Erythroxylum anguifugum
GAACAAAAAAGTTTTGTTTTCCGCACTGTGTCCATGTGATGGACACCCCGGGATTTTCCTACAGTGGTATCAGAGATCATAACCTCTTGTCAGTTTCTCAATAACAATAGCCTTATCTTGCATTGTAATTTTTTGGCCTAAGTTTTGTCTCTTTAAGGACATCCAGACAAAGTAGACGATTGGTTGTGATATTCAGAGAGGGAGGTTGTATTATATGGATTTAACGTCAAGGAGTTTAAATAAGTTACATTAAGTGTTTGTCGTGGATGACTTAAAGGTAGAGAAAAATAAAGCTAAACTTTAGTTATGGCATCAAAGTTTGGGGGAATGCATCCTTTGGATATCTAAAAAAATTATTTCCTAGTTTGTTTGAAAAAAATTGATGTTCTAGTTTCCATTGTGATGTTTGTGAACTTGAAAAATGTCATCAAAATTCATTTCCATCAATTATAAATAAAATCTCCTTGCCTTTTATGGTTATTCACTCTATTATATGGGGTCCATCCAAAATTCTAACTTTGGGTGGGTCTTTGATTTGTTACTTTTATTGATAATTGTACAAGGATGTCTTAGTTGTGGTTAATGAAATGCAAAATTGAAGTGAAATTTATTGTTCCAAAAATTATATAAGATCATTTAAACTCAGTACAATGCATTTGAGTTCTTTATAGTGATAATGGTGGAGAATATGAAAGCTTTGCATTAAAACATTATTTGAAAGCACAACGGATTTTTAATCAATTACTTGCGTGAATACACCCCAAGAAAATGGGGTAGCTAAGAAAAAAATCTATATTTGCTAGAAGTTGTTCGTGCGTCATTAATTCAAGCTCATATGTCAATAACTTATTGGGGAGAAACTCTTTCTTTTATTGCAGATTTGATTAATAGAACTGCATCCCTCCCTATTGAATTTCAAACACCATTTTATGTCCTCACTAATGTTGTAGCTACTCCACCAATACTAAATTTGTCTCCTCATGTTTTTGGATGTGTAGCATTTATGTATATCCATAAACATCAATGCAACAAGCTAGCTCCATGAGCCTTATAATGCGTTTTTCTTGGGTATGTGACAAACCAAAAGGGGTATTAGTGTTATCGTCCTCCAACTAAACATATGTTTATCATAATGGATATAGTCTTTCATGAAGACACAATGTATTTTTCTAAGTCTGCCCTTTAGCGGGAGTACCAAAAGGAAATTCAAACTTTTAATTATGAACTTCAAGGGGAGTAAGAAGGTGACTGTCATTTTTTAGATGGTAGTGATGTTAGTGAAGGTGCTAATAATCAATTAGAACATGAAGAGCAGCAGGAAGGGGTTATTGAACTAAAGGATACTGAATAAGAAGGGACTACTGAAAAGGAGGATGTTAGTCCATCAAGTGTAGAACTTAAGACTCTCACTAATATACCACACCGATCATTTACTGAGGATGTTCCTATTTTTAACCCTGAGCCACCTAGAAAATAACTACCAAAGCGTCTTACTAAAGGTATTCCTAAGCCTACATATGAACCTCAAAATTTCAGTTGGAGTTAAATATCCCACGGGTCATTATATGTCAAATAATAATATGTCAGAATCAAATAAGTCATTTATAAATCTTATCTATTGTAGCTATTTCTAATGGTGTGCAAGAAGCTGTCAATGTTCTGAACTGGAGAGTTGTAATGTATGAGGAATGAACTCTTTACTAAAAAAAAGGGGAGATTATTGAATTCACAAAAAAAGGTGATTATTGAATGCCCATCAGGAAAGAAGCCAATTAGATGTAGATGGGTTTACATTGTAAATAGAATGCAGATGGCACAGTTGAAAATTTCAAAGCAAGATTGATGACAAAAAGGTATACCCAAGCCTATTAGATTAATTACACGGATACATTTGCTCTCGTAGCTAAAATCAATACTGTTAAAAGTATTGTGGTCCCTAGTTGCAAACTTAGATTGGCCTTTGCAACAATTTGATGTAAATTTTACATGGAAACTTATTTGAAGAAATTTATATGGAGCTTTCACCAGGTTGTATAGTAACAGAAAGGCAGAGTAAAAAGGTTTGTAGAATGAAGAAATCATTATACGGGCTAAAGCAGTCTCCAAGAACATGGTTTGAAAGGTTCACAAGGTCTATGATAACTTTCAGATATCATAAAAGCAATTCTAATCATACTTTATTCTTGAAAAGAAGGCAAGGTAAAAATACTACTCTTATTGTATATATGGATGACATGGTAGTGACAAAAGATGATCCAAAAGAGAGGAAGGAACTACAAGAATACTTATCTAGAGAATTTGAAATGAAAGATCTTTGTTACTTGAAATATTTTCTTAGGATTAACGTTTCTAAATCGAAAAAGGGAATTTTTCTATCCTAAAGAAAATAATGATTAGTCTTATTACAGGAAACTATTATGTCAGCATGTCAACCAGCTGATACACTAGTTGAAGAAGGCTTGAAATTATATGTAGAAGTAGACCAAATACCAGTTGATAAATGAAGATACTAAAGGCTTGTAGGAAGGCTAATGTACTTGGCTCACACAAGACCTGACCTTGCTTATGTTTTGTGTATTGTTAGTCAATTTATTTATAATCCTGGAGAACATCATATGAGGAAAGTTATGAGAATTTTTAGGTATCTAAAATCTACTCTATGTAAAGGAATTTTGTTTACTAAAAATATAGATTGGAAGTATAGATGTCTATGCAGGGCTGGATCAATAGAAGATAGACAATCAACTTTTGGCTACTTCACATTTGTAGGTAGTAACCTGGTCATATGTAGAAGTAAATAACAAACAATAGTTGCTCACTCAAGTGTGAAAGCTGAATTTAGAGGTATAACATTTGGACTCTATGAAGCTTTATGGATCATACTAAAAAAAATCTTCTATCTCTCTCAACCATTTTACTCTCTCACTCTCTCTTACCCAGCCCAATCCTCATTTCCTCCCTCACCCATAAAGAAATCTAGAGACCTTGAACTCCTTATAACTAAGATCTTCAAACAAATTAAAATACACACATACTTGCATCAAAGGAACACAGCGATTGACGATTTGGGTCTAGGATGTCACTTGAAGTAGTGAGAGGGTTAGTGATGATTCCTATCTCATGGACGATCGATGTTGGGTTGAATGCAATACCACCTCTTTTAAGTCTCACCTCTTTGAGATATGTGTAATCCCAAGATTCAATCTCCCTACTTTCTCTCTACTAATGAGAATATCACTTTTAATGGGTTCTGCTTTCAAAACTTTTAATGGGTGATGGGTATCACTTTCAATGGGTTTTGCTTTTAGAACTTTCAATAAGTGATGGATATCCAAAACTTTTAATAGGTGATGGCTCCACTAAACAAGGCCATTTGAAATTAATCCGCATGCCCCCTTACAACTCCAGAGTTATTTTTGGGTGTTAAATACCATAACCTTCTAGATGTCATATAAGTTAGCAAATTACCATTTTTTATTGGTCAAAGGAAAACAATTATGATAATATGTGAAATTATTTATACATGAAAATAATGTTAATGAAAATAAATAAATTGTTGTTATTTTAAATTTATATTGTTATAATTTTTGGAGACAGAGGTTCATGTAAAATTATAAATTATACAGTATAATATATTGAAGGACTATTTTGTAATTTTTTAAAAATAGGGATTATTTCATAAATTATAAAATTACCCAAAACGATACTTGGTATTAACCGGTATCAATACAGTACTGTACCAAAATCAAATTTGATACTAATTCTAATACGGTATTCATAACATTAGGATTTAGGCTATCCACTGAAACAACCAATTAGTCTCTATTATGACAAGAAAGCTGCTTGTGATATAGCTCACAATCCTATCCAAAATGATCGAACAAAACATATTAAAGTTGACTGGTTCTTCATTAAGGAGAAGTTGGATGAAAAAATTCTGGAGTTGCCTAAGATTCGGTCTGAGGATTAGTTGGTTGACATTCTTACCATATTAGTTTCAAATCATGTACTCCTAAAAAAATTTCGCAATTTGGTCGTGCATGATTTCTATGCACCAACTTGAGGAGGAGTATTAAGATTTTTTCTTCACAATTTTTAGGATTGTATAACTGTAAATATATTCTTTGGCTTCTAATTATAATTATCGGATTAGTTGTTAGCATTTATTCTCTTCTTGTATATTATAACTAGTACATGTAAGAGAAAGTAATATGAATATAAGTATTTTCTTTCTTCTTCTTCTTCTCAATATTACAAGCAATTACAAAATTCTCTGTGCATTTTGTCAAACAAGTTGCGTACAGCCCAACTCTGCCTGTTATCACTGCCACTTTCTCTAAACTTTACAAGGCTCTTGATTTAGCTCTCTAATTGATAATCCGGATTGGGTTCGGTGGATTTGATTAATTAGATATCGAAACCAAATGCTTTGTTGTCATGGTCATCGCTCGCTTGTTCTTACCAAAACCAAGCTTGTGGCTTTTGAAACAAAGCATGCGTTGGGAAAATGTTTGTGACAACCTCTATTTTAACGGTAGATTAATAGTGCCATTAAATTTCTCAGACCTTGGACTTCGTTTCTTTTCAATACGCCCCTTACTGCATGGACTACAATGCTGGTATATAAGACCCACTTTAAATTTTTTACCCTTGACAATGGGGAAAACAGGCACTACTACTTCTGTTCTTTCAAAATAATTGGTCCTTTATTTTGAAGTTCCCTTTCTTTATGATCATGTAAGCTTTAGACTCAGCAAAGCAGAGTTAAGTTTTAGCTTTACAAAACAAGAATTAAGTTCAAGCAATGGTAAAGTACAGGCTCTACGGAAGAGATAAAAGTTTGCTGTTCAAGCTCATATAGCCCCAAATTTCAAGGAAGTCGGAATACTTCGGATCGACAACAGAGAATAAATAAAATAAAATAAAATAAAAAACAAAACAAAACGAGAAGAGATAAACGAGCATTTGAAAACCAAATAGATCATTACATAGCTTGTCTGACTAAACTCCAAGGAGCCTAAACAGTTTCATTGTCATCACTGTCCCATAATCATTCTTCTTCCTTTCTTTCTTTCTTCCACCACCACCACACCACCCCACTATTGCAGGCATGGTACACTTTATTCTCAAGAATATAGAAACATGGGAAAAGAGTAAAAGGGAAACAAAGTCACTAAAAGGTTCATCTGCCTCTAGAGCCATGCTGGATTTTTCAATGGTGTGATCACAGCCTTCACTTGCAAATAATTCTGGAGACTGTAAATTCCCTTTTCTCTTCCTTGTCCACTCATTTTGTATCCACCAAATGGAATGGCAGCGTCGAAAACATCAAAGCAATTAACCCACACAGTCCCTACTCTCAATGCACGGGTCAGAGTGTTGGCAACATCTATATCTTGTGTGAATACTCCGGCGGCCAACCCGTAGTGGGTGTTATTTGCCCTCCTTATAACATCACCAAGGTCCCTGCAATCATTTGAAACAGCGAAGAATATTAGTAAATACACAACCTCAGTATTATCTATTTGTAAGGGTAATTGCTTACTTGAACTTCAAGATGGACTGAACAGGACCAAAGATCTCGTCTTTGGCTATCAACATATCATCCTGATACAGAGAATAGAGCGATCTAGTTAGCTTCATGATCATGTTTCTAGCTTCTTGTGTCAACTGGTTACTAGATAGACATTTTACCTTAACATTTGAGAAGACGGTAGGCTGGACATAAAAGCCCTTGTGGCCAATCCTATCGCCTCCAGTTTCAAGTGTAGCACCACTTTCGATCCCGGATTTTATGTAACCAAGTATCTTCTCAAATTGTTCTGAATCAATCTGTTTCATTTATGCAGGTAATGGGTTACGTCCATAATAATTACCACCAAATTTGAGTTCCTGAATGCTTCGATTCAGTCGGAATTTTCTTGGTATTACCTGAGGACCTTGCTCAATGCCACTCTTGAAAGGATCACCAACAGAACGTTTCAGAGCTCTTGCCTTTGCTTTCTCTACGAACTCATCATATACACGCTCATGCACGTATGTACGAGAACCAGCACAGCAGCACTGCCCCTGCATCACCACAACTGTGATCAGTAAACTATATTTAAGTTAGCATGGAAAGCTCTTGGTTTTTAAGTGATGCTTATAGACATGCCTGATTAAAGAATAGAGCAAAGTGAGCCAGCTCAACAGCCTTATCCACATCGGCATCCTGGCAGACAATAAAAGGGGATTTCCCACCAAGCTCCAGAGTCACTGGCTTAAGATTGCTTTTCGCTGCCAACTCAAGAACAATTTTCCCTGTGCTTGTTGATCCGGTAAAAGCAAGCTGCAGAGAGAGTGACATCAATGTATTTGAGACAAATAATTTCTAGCTGAATGACTATTTCTAAATTACAAGAACTTGAAAAGTTCAGATTTTTTTCATGCGGAAACTATTAGTTGTACGTTACAAACTTATGCTGGATCTCAAGTGGCCATGCATGGAAGATAATCCTATCCTTGCCCATCTTTTGAAGCACTAAATATGCAAGTCCATGCAGAAATAAGGTCAGGATCTTGATGACTTGCAATACCTTGTCCACGTCCATATGGCTTGCAAGGGCCGCACCTGCAGTTGGACCATATCCAGAAACCACATTGAGAACACCTTCTGGAAGTCCAGCCTGTCAAAAGCGTACATTAATTAGCAAATATGTACCAACTACAAGCTGTAATGGTGATCTAAAGAATTGCAATAGTGATGATTTCTGGAAAACTAGTCAACCAAAAGACATGCATAAACCATGAAATATGAATTGATAACAGATCATTTCTCATATCATTTATTAATATAATATAATCCAGGAGCCATCCATTACTCCGATTTATTAGCACAAGTCATGAATTTGTGTGACAAATTTTCTTATGGCTTCTCCCTATCATCTATTTATATGTGCAAGTTTGACATATGCTAAACTCATATTTGGAGTGCATATTCATCATAGGCATAAATGACAAAAGCTTAGGGGTTAAATAAATGGAAACAGGAAATTCCCTTTCTGCTGAAAAATCTAAGAATGAAAAAGGATTTTCTAAAGATATTGTCCAAATTACCTCATGAAGTAGCTTTGACACGACTAGAGCTGATAATGGTGTCTGCTCCGCTGTCTTGAGGACAATTGTATTGCCACATGCTAATGCTGGGCCAACCTTCCAAGCAAACATGAGAAGGGGAAAATTCCATGGAATAATCTGACCAGCAACACCGATTGGTTCATGCAAGGTTTGCACATGATGTGGTCCATCGGCAGGAACGGTGAGTCCATGAATCTTATCCGCCCAACCTGAAAAATAGTATATAAATCGGCTCAATTGAAATTCATATTATGACTAGCATTTGCTGCTGCACAATAAACCAATTTTAAAACGGAACACAAAATCTTCAGATTCTCAGAGAAATGGAAAGAACTATTGAAGTTTCGATATATTTCATGGTCCTTTTATTTTTCCTTACCGGCATAGTAGCGAATTAGACGTGTCATCATTGGTACTTCAATCTTAGCAGCTTGCTCGTATGGTTTCCCATTATTCCATGTTTCCAATGCTGCAATTTCATCATTGTGCTTCTCAAGCAAATCAGCAAATCTCAAAAGCACCATTTGTCTTTCCTGGAATACAAAGGTAAGAGTTTTCAGTCCAGAAATCACCAATACCAAAATACGCAAAAAAGAATTATCAGCGAAGAGGACAAAGAATGAGTACATAGGCAGTCATTCTTGGCCATGGTCCATCATCGAATGCTTTGCGAGCTACAGCCACCGCGCGATTAATATCTTCAGCATCACCTTCAGCGACATGGGCAATTACATCCCCACTCCTGGGGTCAAGAGTTGGGAACGTCTTCCCTGTAGGCAAAGAAAGTAACAAAAGGTTCACTAAATTTTGTTTCTCTCTTCATCGATGGCATATCAAAATAGCAATAAACAGAAGGCACAGTAATGCACTATATTGCCACTTCACAGATTTATATCCATAGTTCCACGCTAAAAGACTTGATTCCCTGGTACTACCTGGTGCCACATTGGAGCTGGTAGCTCATTGAATGCAAACTGACACTAAGACGGTGTATTAAAACAATAACATTAGGAACATCCAAACTTTGACAGATAAAAGCTACTCATAAACGTTGAAGTAGTGGTTTCACCTGATGCCGCATCGACAAACTTCCCATTGATCAAAAGCTGATTATAAGTTACTTTGACAGGTGCCTTAACTGGTTCCTCGAGAGCAGCAGCAGTGCTGTATCTAGAAATTATACTGGCAACCCCATAATTTCTTCCTGGAAAAATAAAATAACCCAAACTGGAAATCTGTTACTGAAGAATTCCAAATTAATTACTGCCGATATTCTGGGAAACGGCCATACACTTAATTAATTTCGTCTTATTAGTTTCCTTATGAAAATCATTCGGGTTTCCTTATTAACAGGAATTAGAAACCCAAGGCTTAAACTTTACTGTTGGGGTCCAGCAACAAAAGAGAGGGAACCCATTTATAGACCCAAAATGCCAAGATGTTACTATCAAAAGGAAAATGTGATAACGTCGAATCAAAGTTAGCCAATAACAACATGGAACGTCAGTATTTTGGAGAACCCAGAAATGGAGTCACAGAATGAGTGAAGGTGACGTAGGTGATCCAAACAAAGTAATTCAAGTAACAGAAAAATCAAAATTTTTGGTTCAATACAAGCTTTACTGTAAAAAAAGACTTTGCTTCCTAATATTTAATAACAACAATAATCAGGCCAGTCCATCTCTTTAATAACCAAGATTTTTTATCCCTTCTTATCTCCAGTTTATCCTTTTCTGATATGTTCTGTTTGGTTATAATAGAAGGGCAAAGAGAGTGATGGGCATAGGCCTACGAAAACAAAAACAAGGAACGAAAAACATAATCTTCAAAGTTAAATCCTCCATCGACCCGTGTTGTTAATATCCAAACGTTAAACGGGACACCACTTACAGTGGAAAAGCAATCACAATCTTCGTTTTTCGATGTGATTAAAAACAGAGAGACAAAAAGTGAATGCAGAGAAGCCCATTCATTGAGGTTGAGGACCAAACATTGTTAACATTACCTCTGAAACTACGAAAGGAGGCAGAGGCTCCAGAGAAGGTGCAAGAGAGAAGCCATGAAAGGCTCGAAGCAGAAGCAGCCATGTCAATGCAGAATATTTCTGTGTTTGGTGTCAACAGCTACCCCTGTCCTGTGACCACGTTGTTATATATATCGAGAAGCAGTTCTTGTGTGTGGGACTTAATGATGAGGACTCATATTTAATTAATTACTAGTAATAAATAATTACTTCAAAGTCACTATCTAATTAATTACTAGTAATAAATAATTACTTCAAGTGAAAATTTAATTAAAAAAATATGTTATTTTTATCGGGTGAAATTTAATTAAAGAAGTAGATTCTTAAATAAAAATAAATTGATTTATTATAATTAATAAGATTTTAAATTAATTAAGTTTTAACTATAGAGATTATTAAAAAATTTTAGAATAAATTGGTTTTTTAATAATTGTTCCAATGTATTTGGAGTGGAAGAGAATAGTAAACGCATGAGCCGTCCACCACCCACCCACCAGCTCTTGCGCGACTTTTATATTTCTTTGACCAAAACTGAATGATAAAGATGATTGGATGTGTGGTGAATAATTTTGTGGGTATTTATATTTTAAAAAACTTTTTTATGAGTTTTGTCTTTTCTCTCAAACTACACTACACCGATGATTCGGGTTTATCATGGGCATGTGGGCATTGGATTTCGCTGTCTACTATAGCATAGACCATATAGTTAAGGGTATGCTTAAGTCGAGGTAAGAGTGGCCAAATCAATATAATAATGTCACACTTCTCCCACGCATATGGGGTAGTATTACTACTTGTAATAGCCTAGGAGTGGAAATTAATGAACAATATTTTGTTGATGAAATTGATTTTAAAGTCGATCTTAGTGAGTTGTAAGAATCATTTTCTTGATTATAAAAAAATACTAACCGAGATCTATCTTATAACTTGTAATTTGAGCAAATACTTGCTGATTTGAATTGTAAGATGGTACCATTTAATTATATTTTGTTGGAAGGGAAAGGAACGGCGATGAACTGTTGAGAAGAAGATTAGGGATGACTCGGCAACCTGAAATTGGTGCCATGTGATGTTTCGGGTATGATGCGACTAAATATTAAATGGTTACATTCTTGGTGCATTAGGAGAATTCGAGAAACCAATGACGCTTTCTTAGCCAAACTTCGTTGGTCCTTGGTCGTCACATTGAACGCTTTATAGGTACAAGTGTTATTTGGAAAGTACAAGTTTGACGCATCCCACATCCCCCTATCTTGGGACACGAGGCCGAGTCGACTCATGAGATTTGGAAGGCACTCTGGCAGTGGCCGGGTCCGCAACGTATCTGCTCGTTCCTCTAGCTTCTTGCACATGATCGCTTACTCATGAACCAACACCGGACCCGAAGGCAACTCACGACGGACAGCTCATGTAATCACTGTTCTTTCGAAAAATCTTCTCTTCACGCGATGCGAGATTGCCTCAAGGCTCGTCACGTGTGGACAACCTTGTCGCCCCACCTCACTGCGATTAACTTTTTCTCGCTGCCTCTTCACGATTGGCTCTTAACCAACCTCCGTACTCATTGACATCTTCTGGGCCATAATTGGGCGGTCATTTTTGGCTCAACCTGTTGGTTCCTCTGGACGTGGAGGAACAAGGCTCTTTTTGACTGTCAATTTACTTGGCCTTCCTCATCTGATGCTCTCATTTTGTCTTATGCAGATCAAATCCACAGGATTTTGGAGAGGCCCAGCCGGCCGGACACCAGACTCCGCCCCCGCCACAAGGTAAGCGTCAGATGGAGCAAGCCGCCGTCGGGATGAATCAAAGTCAATACAGACGGGGCCAGCAATCGCTCCACAATCATGGCCTTCTTCGTGACAGTAACGGCTATTGGATTTGCAGGTTTTACTCAAAATCTCAGATGACGTACTCCGATGTCTGCTGAATTATGAGGTGTTTATACCGACTTATCACTCGCCTGGCACCTGAGCTTCCGCCATATAGAGCTAGAAGTGAATTCGCTTGCGGTGCACCAGCTCCTATCTTCCTCGACTCACCGCACACAGGCGACCAACCCTATTGTAGCAGACATTTACGAACTGTTTGCCCGTAACTGGTCTGTTATTCATCGGCATATTTACCGAGAGAGCAACAGATGTGCTGACTGGCTTGCCACCCAGGCGGTACATTTTGATATTGGTGTACCCTACTTCACTATTGCACCTCTAGGGTGCCAACATATCCTTTTTGAGCATACGTCGGGGACCAATTTCTCCAAATCTGTTTTGTAACCTGTTCCAGCAGTTTCTCTTTAATTAAAAAAGAAAAAGAATCATTAAATATTTGGCTAGATCCTGCCTTTTTAGGAGTTCCTATGAGTTACAGCCTGGTTAATACCACATGAGCCATTGCGTATAATCAAGGGCAGGGCCATATTTGCCCGCACGGGTTGCCTCAGCGGCAAACTACCAGGGTCAGTTGGAACAAGGTCCTAGGTTCGACTCTCGGTAACG
>JANIPN010000003.1:22205721-22220968 GCA_027478595.1 Erythroxylum anguifugum
CTCTGGTAGAGGGCTGCTGAGGATCAGACCGTGGTTCAATCCCCCAGCGGTGGTCGGGCCTACGACTGGGGGCCCTTAGGGTTGGGGATCAACCTTATGGAACAAGGGCAGGGCCATATTTTAGCACAGCATCTGATCTGATGGACCACCACAATCCACCTAGAACTGTGCGTTATCTGCATATACCAATTTGCATTGAGGCACTAACTCATTCACTCGCTGGCTGAACCCATAACGGCCATGTCCAAAGAAATGCTCTCGAGTCTGGACAATCTCTGACTGACTGCGTCACATAAGACTTAAAAAGTGTGCGTTCCCTTTTTATATCGGAACAATGTGCCGATTCATATACAACTATCATTTAATTGTCTGAAGCCAAAACTCTACTCTAAGATAGGTCACACTCGTTCCAAACCAACATTCTAATTTTTGGCGCATAAATGAGTTACTTGTACGAAAAATTTCGTTACTCAATACGTGAGGGCTTGATAGCCAAACCAAAGGTTCATCTCCCTGTATTTGTAACGCGAGATCAAATAAAGCCCCCTGAAAGGACGCTTTCAAGGTTTTTGTGGTCCTTCCCGTAAGCTTGCTTTGTCCTTACAATATTATTTCCATTACCTGGATAAAATGGACACAGCAGTCGAAAGGGATATATCCTATCGTTCATGACAGCTTAATCAGCACCTAACGTTGGACTGTTAAAGCAAACCAGTAGTACTGTCGACATAGCATACAAAAAATAGATAAAAGGGCCCAAATGCAAGCTTTTTCTTCTAATCCTTTTACCTTGAAATACCAAAAATTCAAAGGATTTAATCAACACCTTCAAACTCAATTCTGACCTTTGCTTCAGCCCTGCTCCTTCTAGTGCGGACTGGAACATTTAGTTAGTACTACATGACTAGAAATAGAAACTAAAGAAGCTGATCGCACTGTGTTTTACTAATTTTGTACCATTCAGGTCCTCTTTATCCTTGAAAATGTTCCCGTCTCAGAAAAGTAGGTACTCTGGGTTCCACCACCAAGTTGGTGTGCATGTGCTTGTGGGTTCGACAGTTCAATCCCCTGTCAAAATATGATCCATGCTTACATTACAATAAACATATCAGACAAGAAATATCTAAGTAACATACAGAGAAGATCTTCCCAACTTCATAAATTACATTACAGAATACGGTCATGAAAAGGAGAGGAAGGTAGATTTGTCACATGTAACAATAAAATGGCCACAGAAAAAAGCAATATCGGGTAACATGACCCGACCATCGTGCTGAGCCTAATCCAACTGCCATAAAAAATTCAAACCTATCGAGTTTTACAACTAACAAATTGTTAAAAGGTTCTAAACCAAAACTCTGAGTTGGGTTTTGGGTTGACTATCAACCCCACTAACCAACTCAAATATATAGAAAAGGTTTGTAATAACAATGCAATATTCGATGAAATTCTTTTCCTTTTTCACTTGATGTTGTCTACCAAACAGGATAGAAAGCAAGTAATTCGTTTATTTATTTAATTAGATCTTTTAGTTTCATATATGTGTTTGAAAACAAAGAAGTATTTTGAAATAAAGAGCAAACATTAAGAGTTGCCACATCTCTCTTTAGAAGTGAAATTTTAAAAACTTGAGTAGCTAGTTAGACCCATAAACCCACTCTACTACACTGCCAACTCACTCACTTTAAGTTAGATGCATTTGTGTGTCTTAAGAATCTAATAATTGAAATACATAGATTCAACCGAACCCAACATGTATTTTCCCTACATCAACAGTTTTAAAATGTTTAACAATGATAAATAAGTACAAACCTGCACTGGTGTAAAAGCCAAGCTTGAAGTCAAGCCTGAGGTCGCACCACTGCTTCCATACTGCTTCTCCTTGAATCTGAAAAACAATGAATCCATCAATATCTGAGATTGGTTAAAACAATGAAAAGCATTCAGATAATAACATCATAGAAATTTAAAAGAGCTTCTGACCCCTTAGGTATTCCACTGTTTCCAGAAACCAAACCAAAGAACTAAAAAGAGCCGAAAATATAAAAAACAAGAGAAAAAGAAAGAAAAGCATACTTCTTAGCAACTTTGGCAGCAAGTTTGCTCTGACCAATTGATACACGCAGCTTGCCACTCCCAGCCTGACCAAGCATTCCATAACCTTCACCCAGTCCATCACCTTTGAACAAGAATTATATGCACGTAAGGATCTGGTAAGGATTGCTTGCCTAATTAGAAACTTCCTAACAAAATTTTTTCAATAAATCGGTAGATTCTTTCCTTCACAATGCTAAAAGTGCAATTAAATAGGCAAAGACCAGTAATAAGTAGTCAATTCATAGCAGTGTCCAAAAGCAATTACTATACTAAAATTAAAGATAGCAGCTGATAGTATAGAGAATTTTTACCACTAAGCAATTAATCTAACTTAATGGTCATGAAAGTAAATTCATTGAAAAGGGAAATTTTATAACCAAATCAAAATAGATTTACCTAAGGAGCTCTCTTCAGGTACACCAAATTGCATCCTATTAGCAAGCTTCCTCATGTCCGTCAATGCATATCTGAGAAATTTTACATTAGTAGTCAAGAATACTATAATAACATATCAAGCATGTTGTACAAATAAGCATGTTATACAAATCTACCTTTCCTTCATCTTCCTTAGCCGTCGACCACCTCTCTTTTTCTTAGGCTCAGAATCAGGAACTGGAAGTGGTTTAGGTTGCTTTGCAGGAGGAGGCTCTTGCCACTTCTCTATTTTCTTTCGGATTTCTTCCCTAAAGGTTCTTCCAGTGTTTCCTGATGGATCTCCTCTTGTGCAATCTACTCGTGCTGCAAGGGTAGACTTTGAAGCCAATAGTCGACAAGCACGCATTCGCAGATTAGGTGGTGTTGACTGAAATATCTCAGTTTGCTCAATATAACCTACACGGAATTGACTAGTTGCAGTAGAAAACCCAGCAAGGTTCTTTTTCTTAGCACCAAGAAGTTGAACATTACAGGCAGGCATCTTTGCTAACGATGAGAGGCCACCAGCAGTTCCCATAAGTTTGGCCGCACAAGCACTTCCAACAATAGCAGAAAGATTTGGTGCAATGTACCCCATTCTGCTTTCCACAAAATCCAGGACTTTTTTCTTTGCTGAATCAAGGGCAAGAGCACGATCACAAGCATCAATAGTCTTCTGAAGTACTTCCTCAGGAATTGGCTTTCCACTTGTCGTTGATGCTGTCACTGAAACCACCATAATAATAGCTGAAGGTAAAAGGCCCTCCAAATCAACAAGGGTAAGATCCATCTCATTCCCAATCTTCTTCACCACACGAGCATAATCAATTGGATGGTGCACTAGTGACTCAAGTTCTGGAAATTTTAACCGGTACTTATCACGGATAAAATTGTGGATAATGATAATTTCATTCTCAATGTCAACTGATAGAGCATTACAGTCCACAATTAACTGGTATTCAGGATCATCTTCCAATACAATCCCCTGAATTGATATATCAGACCCCTTCTCAAGTCCATCTTCAACTTTCTAGCAATCAAAGCAGACTTAATTACAAGCATGCTATAATTAGCATGGCAATAGAACAAAGCATAAAATCAATCCAAACCAGCAACCCAGTTTATGCAATTATACATGGGCAATGTAGAATGTGAAAAATAACAGACAGCTACAAGCAGTTATTGTCTCAATGTCTTGTATAGAAATATGAGAAAATAAACATAAGAAAAAGAAAACTAATGTAGGCACAAGTCTAAATGTGCACAAACTGATGAATTAAATGAACAAACCTGCATTATATCATTGTATCTCTGTGTTTTCTGCAATTTTGAGACACTATCCAAGTCATCATAGTTTATTGCTTCAATGTCTGCCATGTCCCTATCAATATCTTCTTCCATATTTGTGGTGTCAACATCTTCTTCCTCCTGAACACGAAAACCATTAAAAAAGTTCATTTTGTTTCGGGAATTGGGAACCAACAAATGGTAAATTTGATAGAAAGGTCAGATTTACAACTTCATCCTGTAAAAGGGCACGAGAGAAATGCAATGGACACTACTTACAATAACATCAGCATCATTGTCAGATAACTCGTCAAGGTCTGCAAGAAAGGAATCAGCAAGAGTAGCCTGAAAATATGATCCAAAAGTAGGACTGTTAGTAGAGAAACACAATAGATTTTCCCTGAGAATCACACAAAAATGCAGAAGAAACAAGTATCAAAATCAAAATCAAAATCCTAATTCCCAACAGTAAGAACCATTATCAAGGAGTTTTTCACTTGAATGAGATTACAGTATAACAACAGACGAGTCACTGGTCGTTATAGCTTAAAACATATTAACGTAACAGGATGCTGTATTAGCGTAAAACGAAATAACGAACAGAACATGTAAATTACACAAAGAAGAAAACCCTCAGGTCTCAAGACACCCACGAAGTATGAGAAAGCACCAGAAGAGGCAAAGCTTTAATTTTTTGAACTAATCCATAACACCCCATGAATATTAAACAATTCATTGCCTAAAGAACGTAAGAATAGAAAAGGGAACGAGAAAGGAGTAGAAGAAGTCACCATATTTGCCCGGAAATCGAAGCACCGACTCGACAAGTTTGTTCTACAAGCCACAGAAAAAGAGAAGAATAAGAGAACAGATTAAAGGAAATAACAAAATACAAAGGCAAATTTACGAATTGGGAAACTTAAAAGTGGAAAGATTAGTGGGTACCTCTGCGTCTACCTATAACAAACTGGGATCTGTTAAGCGGAGACGAAGCTTCAGAACAGAGGTTATGAATTTTACGATAATACAAGACATCGACATTCAGAGAGAAACGGGGACTAAGATTTTATTTTTGGGCCACAGAGCCCAAGTATCGTTAAGCCTTTTTGGACACTGGACTTGGACTGTACTTAATTTTGTGGCTTTCAAATCCACTGGTTTTGGTACATGATGTGGTCAGTCAACCTTCCTAGTCAAGTTTCAACAACGTGACCAATTTAGGTGCTTGCTTGTCGGCAGACTCTCGTCGCTTAGTCCTTTAATTATTAGGTTGTTTTTTAAAATAAAATTCAACCACCTTTTGTGCTTGGGCGACGCACATTTTGATTCTTTTCATATCAAATCTTATTAATATTTTAATAATAAATAAATAATATCCAAGAATATTAAATTTTTGTAAAAAACGAAAAAGTCAAAATTATATGCTTAGATCTTATTTGATAAATGGTGGATGAGCTATTTTCCCGAGGAATAAAAGATATTTGGTTATTTGACCATGTCAAATCGTTGATAATCAGTTGATTAGGTTGGTGGATTGAACTCAATCTATTTTTATTAAAAATGCTCTTATGAGGACATTTTACTCTAACAGTTGAGAAATTGATTGATGAAAAGACAATTGTGTCCAAAAGTTATTACAAATTATTCAAGTTGTCATATTTTATTATTGCTTTCCCTTCGCCAAACTTCAACTTGATTAATACGGATTAAAATAAAATATGAAATATTAAGATATAATACCCGTGTATTTACAAAATCTTTTTTTTTAAGTTATGCTATCGTAAATTATTTGATACATAAATAGTTAATATTAAACAACTAATTTTATTAAATATTTTTAAATAAATAACTAATTTACCAACAAATGTTAAATATGACTTAATAATTTTTTTTAAAATTTTAATTTAATTGGTTGTAAGAAAATAGTTAAAAGTTAAAACAGAAACACCGGCATCTTTGGAAATGGTCGAGGTATTGGATGAGATATTGTCCAACTACGTGTGTCTCTCTCCGTCATCTCTTCCTGATTCCCACTCTCCAAAATGAGCAGATAAGTGGTGACCTGAGCTCCAGAGCTTATGGCTACAACTGATTTGTCTTCTTCGTAGTCCTTTTGGCCCAAATTTGGAAAGCACAGAGCCTTGTGTGGTCATGCTTTTTTTATCCGTTTGTGTCACATCCAATTTCAATACGGACCTCACACCGCTACTGGTCTCAGGTGAAATTACGGCTTCCTCTTGCCAGGTGCTCCGACTCCGACAACGACCGATGAAGAAATGCCTCTCTAGATTAAGGGTTCCAATGCACGAATCAGATTCGCACCTCGTTCTTGGGAATTCGGATTAGTTGGAACTCCTCAGCCTATCATTATTCAGTTGCATCCATTATCTCATTTGATTTAAAACAGGTAACTAACAGATTATTACATGATCTTTTTAAGAATTTGAACTTTTAATGCAATCCATAACAATTTGAGAAAGATGTCAGATCTCTCCCATAAACTCAAAGCATTCATAGTAGGGTTTAGGTTATCTATTAAACCATCATTTGACTTGATGATGTTTCATCTCTAAAAGTAAGATGAGAGCAACCCATACCCCAAGGGACTACTTGAGAGCCCTATCATTTAATGTATCATACAATCCCAATTTAACCCTAAACCCTAGTAAAATAATGAACTATGTCGGAGATATTTGTTCGAAGCCTCAAAAGACGCGTCTTTACAAAGCAGAGGCATAATATTCTCTAATATAATATTCCCATATTTTTTACACTTCATTACTGTTTGTTACTGTTTCATTTAACGCTGTTTACTGTTTAGTTTATCATATCACATAAAGATTTTAAATAATTAAAGGCTCAGTTTGACATGAATTGCCTGTCCTCAACATTATATAAAGCTTACAGGCCCAAAGATAAGTGTGTGCGGCATCTCTCGGCTTCGGTGCCCCATTTTGGTTGGAGTCCTTCAAGGTTCAAGCTTTTCCGGGTTTTGGGTGCGGGAGAGAGGTTTGAGGGTGAAAGGGTATCCATGGCTGAACAGGGTATTGTGTCCGGTGATTTGTCTGTGAAAAGGGCGAGAGAAGACGGAGACAATGGAGTTTCAGCGACCACAGAAGCTATGGAGACAGAGAATAGCATCAGCTCGCATTATATATCAACTGTTATTCCTGGATGGTTCTCTGAGATTAGCCCAATGTGGCCTGGTATTTTTTTTCCCTGATTTTCTTTTCGATTGTTTCGAGATTGTAAATTCCAGAAACTGTTGAGTTTCCATTACAGAGCTCTTTCTACTTGAATTTGTTTCTGTTCCTTTTTTGAAGTCGTTTTTGCATTATAATGGAATAAAGATTGTGTTTTTTGTTTATAATTCCTCGCTGGCTTGTCTCGTATCTTCTTTAACTTCCTTTTTGTGATATAAATTTCACCGGTGCAAGTTTCCTGCGTGGTGTTTTGTTTCTTTCTATATCTAGCATTCGAAACACTCGTAGCTTCTTCATTGTATTCAGAACCATATTCTGCCGTCTGCTAACAAAGAATATTAGGGACTTATGAAGAGAAGCTTCCTTCAACGGAGTTCGAAGGATAGTTGGTTACCTTATTGGAAACCAATGTAGGAAGTCGACGGAACACATTTCGTGACGGCTTTAATTTTCATCCGTTGCTTGAGTGTTCCCTTTATACCCTGTCCACCTTCTTCCCTTTCAAAATCTTCTTCGTTGCACTTATATCTTCTTCGTTGCACTTATATCTGATTAAGGGGCTGAATATATCCTTTAAACAGCTGCTAGTATTCTATTATTTATGTTGTATCCTATCTAGTTAAGGATTCACCATAATTAACTTTTCTTTTCTTCACGGCTTACTTGAGCTTTTCTTCAAGTTATAGCTGGTTATCTGAAGCCTGTTGCAAACCAATATTATATATTTTCACATTCGTCTGCACTTTCCAGAGTTTAGAGTTTACTCTTTTGGCTGAAACTTCATGTTTAAAACATGCAGGGGAGGCACATTCTCTCAAGGTAGAGAAGGTCTTGTTCGAAGGGAAGTCTGACTACCAAAAAGTTATGGTCTTTCAGGTAATGAATGTACTCGTTTCAGTCTGTAGTTTCCAGTTTCTACTTATAAGTTCATATGGATCCTAAACCGTGTTGTTGGTATCTTGTATGCAGTCAGCAACCTATGGGAAAGTGCTTATCCTGGATGGAGTTATTCAATTGACGGAGAGAGATGAATGTGCATATCAAGAAATGATTACTCACCTTCCACTGTGCTCAATTCCAAACCCAAAAAAGGTAGTTACCTTGTCCTTTAGAGCCAAGGAAAAGTATGCACGAAGTTCCAAATTTTTACCTGATTAATATAGGCAACAGCTTAGAAACTTGTATTCAAACTTGGTTCGACCCTGTTCAAATTTGTCTTAATTGTCATAGACTCCATAGTGGTTATGACAAATCATATTGTGGCATTGGTCTATTATCACAAATCTGCCTTTTCATTTCTGGCATGGCATTATGTGCTTTTATTTTACGAATAGTTATCCACCATTTGTGGAATTATGGCGGAAAAATTCCCTGAAAACATCATATGTCTAATTTGATAGTTCAAAGTCAAACCTTGGGGATTGTGAAATTGATGGAAAAAATGGATTGTATAGCTGACAACTGGAAGACTTAAAATTTGATCAAAAATTTCCCTTTCGATTCCGCATTTTGATTCTATATTCTGTTTCATTTTCAGGTTTTGGTCATTGGTGGAGGAGATGGAGGAGTCCTCAGGGAAGTTGCCCGGCATCCTTCTGTTGAGCAGATTGATATCTGTGAAATAGATAAGATGGTGGTTGATGTGAGTTGGCTTTCCTGCATTCTGGTCTCCCACTGATTTTTTATGGTCAATTTACCATTGAGTTTATCTATGAATTTTGTGATTTGGGATTCCTGTGATGGAAAGCCTCGTGTGAACATTTTCAGATCTTCAATAATGTGCATGTACTTGAGTAGATGATATGAACATTCTAGTTGTGTTTTTTCAGGTTTCAAAGCGATATTTTCCTGCAGTGGCAGTTGGATTTGATGATCCCCGTGTTACTCTTCATATTGGTGATGGTATGAGCAGCATCTTTCCTATGTTAATTCTTATAAATCTCGCACGTCCATTTACTCACTGTTTGTCATTCTGTAAACATAACAGGGGTAGCATTCTTAAAGGGTGTCCCTGAAGGAACTTACGATGCAGTTATTGTAGATTCATCTGATCCAATCGGTAGTGACACTTATGTCTCTATGAATGACCTTGGACATTTTGAATGTTCGTTTATAAGTGTTAATTTTGTATTATCCTTTTCATTTGGATGTCATTGTTTCCATTTTCTCAGGTCCTGCACAAGAACTTTTTGAAAAACCTTTTTTTGAGTCTGTGGCAAAGGCTCTTCGGCCAGGAGGAGTTGTCTGTACTCAAGCAGAGAGCATATGGCTTCACATGCACATCATTGAGGATATTGTGGCGAATTGCCGCCAGACCTTTAAAGGTTCTGTCAACTATGCATGGACCACTGTTCCAACTTATCCAAGGTTTGTGCTTCTCACCAGCCATTTATTACTCAAGACTTTCGCCTCACCCTCTCCTTAGCTCAGCACGTGACCTAAATTGCACGTCAATGCTACAACAAAGGTGCCCTTTTCTGGGCCTTGACAACCTATACGTTGTGGCTTTTTGGTTTATCTACTTTATAATTGGTCTTTTTTGCAATTATGTTTCCTGTTCCAGTGGAGTTATCGGCTTCATGCTTTGCTCCACTGAGGGACCTCCAGTTGATTTCAAGCACCCTGTGACTCCTATGGAAGCCATTGATATCCAGGGACGGCCACTGAAATTCTACAATTCAGAGGTTTGTCAACTACTTCCCTTTTGGATTTTCATTTGCAACTTATTTACAGTTAACCACAGATTTTCCCATCTAAAGTGACTTTGCAATGTTGCTAATTTCAGATCCACACAGCATCTTTCTGCCTACCATCTTTTGCAAAGAGGGTGATTGATGCAAAAAATAAGTGAGGTTAGCTTGAAGAGACTGAGAGGAGGCAGGAGTCCTAATGTGGTAGTGGACAACTACGTTAAAGAGTGATCCATCTATAAATGGGCGACGAAATAAATTGGAGTCTGAATTTTAAGTTCTTTAGGTTTAATTGGGAAGAGTTGCACCCTGAGTTTCAATTGATTGATTCAGACATTCCCCATTATCATCAGTTCAACTATGCAATTTTTTGAAATCCACTCTGTAATTATTGTTGCAGCTGTTTTTCAACCAAATATCAACCATTTCCTCTGTAAGGATAATTGCATTACATATATAACGTGAAGGAAACTAGTAAGCATAGAAGCAATTTCACAGATGAATATGACAGGAAGCAATTATGCCAATCACAGAAAAGTGCAGCTGGAGCTACTATTCCAAGCCATGGAATTGCCGTTCGTGCACAGCTTCAATATCTCGGTTGGTCATTGCTCTCCCCACTTGTTCATCAACTTTCTTCTCCAACTTATGCCATTTGCAATCATAGAAGTAAATCAAGAAGGCCAACCACTTGATCACATTCACCATGCAAAGCAGCGAAATCTGAGCTATGATGCCACTCCCACTTGCACTGCATCTAGAATATAAACATGGCAATCTCAGACCAACTCCACAAGCTACGAAAACAAGCATCAGAAAACGCCCCTGTGATTTCCTTCCTTTGCTCAGAAAGTCTGACAGGACAAGTGCACGAGCCCCGTACACTTTCTCATCTAGCACCGATATCACTATACTCATGTTCCACACAACGCTCCATTCCAAGAACTTCACCAATACTACTGCAGAAGCCACCCCGTAAAATACGGAATAGGGCACACCAAGTCCATTGTTTTCCAAATTAACATAGGAGTTCCCAGGGAACCACATCAATCCTGGCAGAGTGCAAGTGTAGAGAGCAAGGACGTAGATTGATGTAATGAAACTACCTCTCAGAACATTGCCGTGAATTGGCTTGTGTATCATTTCCTTGAGGGTCATCGGCTTCTCTTTAGTGTACAGTTTCGATGCCAAATCAACAGTTACAAGAACAGTGGAGAACTCGATAAGATGGAGGGGAATCAGATGAAGAAAAAGGAGTTGAATCAACCTATAGATAAAGCTCTCATCTAGTTTAGAAACATACCCTGGTATTGGCCACCAACGGTGGTACTGGCCCGGAGGAGGCGTTAGGATGTTGTTAGCTTCAACCAGAGTTGTTTGCAGGAAAATTTCATAGTAGATTGAGAAGAAGAAGAGCGGGAGAGAGATGAGTAAGGTGAAGATGAGGAAGTTGATGTTCTGGGTAGAAAGTATTAGAGCTTCTTTGAGGATACCAAAGACCCCAAGGTTGTGCTTCTCCATGCCAGGATTGTTCTCCAGCTCCATCCTCATACTTGGAAAGCTCACGCTGATGTTCTACAAAATATCTCTCGATCGACAAGTTCTCTGTTGTTTGCATAGCCCATTGCAAGTCACTAATTTGTGCTCGGAATTTTCTATCCCCGAGTTACTTGAAAGTTGACTTGGGACAACCCTTTTTGTCTTTTTTTTAAGTTTCAACTGAACAATTACATTAGTCACTAATATGGTATACCTTTTTTGTCTTTGCTTCTGCTTCGTTGACTTGGTATTCCTTTCGTTTCCTCTCCTCTGATTAAAAGAGTGGAAAGGCCAATCTATGCCCTCTCATAATCGGAAAGTTCCTCTGACAGAAAGCTAAAAAAGCAACTTCTCAAATCAAAAACGTATTACAAGCACTTGACTCGAATCGAGCAATATTGGACTAATTAATAATATACTTCTAAGTGAAATTTTGATTAACTAAGTTCAAATTTATAAGTAAATCAATCCAACTGAACTTGAAAATTAGTTGGTTTACAACGCTCTCGACCTCGTATATTTCATCGGCCATGCCCAAATTACAATATCATCTCAACGGGATCATTCATCTAAACAGTATAACATCTACACATTGCCAACAGCATGACTTTATCACACAAGTTGGAGTCCAGAAAGTAAATGGCCATCCCAGAAAGGCCAATCTTTTATCTTTAGTCCTGACCAAGTACCCTATTCTAAGACAGGTTTTGGGGAAGCGTTGGGAAAGTGAAGATGCAGGAAACCCCCTAGCTGCTGTTGTCTAGCGTGATGATGCTCTAAGTGGTATCCATAGATTCTACTAAGAGTAGAATCCACCCTTTTGCTTCTATGCGTAACCAAATTCAGTGCAAGTCGTTCAGAGTCATTTCCACTTCTATCATATGAGCAATGGACAACCATTGGAAAATGACAATGTTGGTAGGTACATGTAGCAGTGAGCTTTACAACTAGTTCCCCGTCCATCACAAAGGCATTAACCATCATAAAAGGCGCGAGCGTAACCACCACCAATTTTACGATTTCTGGGTACTCACTATCAGTTTAACCAGTACATGACTATCACAGAACCAAACAGAAACATTTTCCTGGGACGATTTCTTTTTCCAACTTTGGATGCACGTTTAGGACCAGTGACCAGTTGTTCAAAGCAGGTTCCAGAAGAGCAACACAGGGTAGACCATAGAAGGAATAGTACCAACACAAACTAGATCAGATGTTTTGCTGGTGCAGTCCAATAAGGATGGACATTGGATACGACCAGGTCCATGAACACTTGCAATTTCAGCACTATCCGAAGCAACACAAACCAAAAGCTAAGGAATGATGAGCAGAGAAGCAGAGATAGGGAGAACTAAAGAGCTTCACCTTCCTGAAGATCTAGCAGAGATGAAAGGTCATAAATAGGATGGAATCTTTGTTGCAGGAGAATACACCTAAAATAGTGTCAACCAATATTCTGAAGATTGGCAATTTTGTAGTGCAAGCAGAACAACATGCAGAACGAGTGGTAGATGCGTGCGGAGAAGCAGAGATGGACAAACCGTGTTGCTAAGATGCAGTAAAGTGGAGAACAATGCCGTTACCAGACCTCAAAACAAAAGATGTAAATCATTTAGAAAATGTTACCTCAATATAAATACTATTGAAAAAGTTAAAACATTAGACTTTATGAATAATAAGTTTGCAACTGAAAGTATGAAAGAGACCTCCCAGTTTCAGTCTGAAGGCTGCAAGCGACCTTAAACAGTGTCCATAGCAGCACCATTTTAGCAGCTGAGAGATGAAATCATCCAAAACCAAATTTCTACAAACCTCAATATCATGACATGAACACCACTACATAAGCCTGCTAATCTCACTATTGATACCATAATTACAGAACAGAGGATAAGTCCTCTTATATTGTCCTTTTCTTGTATCACTTTGGCTCCAACCTTAACCTCTGCAAAGACAAGCAAGCACATAACTAGGATATTTAGAAAAACATCAAATTCCTTTCTTCACTTCAATTAGAACAATGAATATATTCCAAATTTTAGTATCCAAATCCCCCATGTACAAACATGTTATCTAGCAGCATAGCTACAACTTCTGCCAAAATATATAGATGGAAAAATCCAGATTACCAGTTAGCATAAGGAGAATCACGTCGGCTATGGCGGTATGGAGGGGACCTGCTGTAGCGGCGATCACGACGAGGTGTTAGGCTGCGGCGTCGAGGAGATCTTCTCCTGTACGGACTGTAGCTTCTGTCAGATGACATTTATAAAGTATCAGTGACTAAGAATGCTCTTGATTATCAGTACTAAAAAATGTAAATTCTGGATTAGATGACAGTGCCAAGACAGTGACAGAAGCCAACTATCCTAGAAATTTTTAACCTCAGGAATCTTAACAAAAGGGTTACAATAAGAGTATTACCATGAACCCAATCTTCAAGTTTATTAGCCGATCCAATTAACAAGTTGATTTTACTTGCAAATGCATAAACTTTTGGCATTATGGAAAACCCAGCCATATGTCAAAACAGAACATGAAAGGAGTGAGAGACAGAGGCGAAGAACTGGGAAGGGTGAATCCATTACACGCACCTGCGTTCATAATAACCATAACTTGGACTTCTAACGCGTCTGGGACTTGGGCTTCGACGACGGCCACTTCCCAAGCCTCGTGAACCAATGCGCAATCGACATTCTCGAGCAAAATGACCAGGTTCACCACATTCATAACACTTCATGTCATCACCATAACCTCGCCGGCCTCCACCTTTGGAGTTGTGAGAAAGTTCTACACGCCATCCATTCTTACCTGCATATAGATATCTTTGGAGTTATTGTTTATCAAGGTAACAGGGTACACTCAGAGGATTATCCACTAATATCAAACATGACAAGTATGAACACCGGACACATTTGACACTGAACTTGATGTATTAACAAACTTAAATACAGAAAGTGGATAACCATAGGATTCTTTAAGACAAGATAACAGATAACGAAGAAATCTTCTGACCATCCAACGCATGAATAGCATCAAGAGCATCCCGGCGATCATCAAACTCAATAAATGCATATCCTGGAGGCCTTCGAGCAACCCAGACACTGCAAGCATTTTCTCAATAGGATCACTCAGAAAGAAACCAAATTAGAAAATTACAAAGCTCTGGAGTAACAACAACATTAAAGCACAAGCAGCCTAAAGCACTTAAATGCTAGTAACATGACAACAGCTACAAGTGCGGTCTAAGTATCTAGAAGCAACGCAATTTCAGAAAAAGGAAGAACCTTTGACTGATCTGAAATGGAAATAGTTACTATTACCTGCGAAGAACACCATACATTCTGAATTCATCTTCGAGATCTCTCTCCGTAACACGCGAGTCCAAATTTCCAACGTAAACCCGAGTCATTTTCGCCAGAATTAATCAATCACCAAAGTAATAACACAACTCAAAACATCAACTTGTGAAACAATTTCCAGCAAAAGTCAAGATTCCCTAACCCAAGTAAAAAATTTTAGTTTCAGGGAAACAGGATCCATAAATCGGAAATTAAAGGATAATGATAAAAAATAAATTTCACGAAAGAGAAACAATTGTTTCTTTTATAAAAAGGCAAACTGATCACGAAACCCTAATTGGAATTACGGCTTGAAAACAAAATCGGACAGAATCACGAGTACCAATACAAACAACAAAACAAAGTCAGAAATTTGAAAAACAAAGTTTACCTCAATTTAAACGAACTCAACTGGCTTCAGAAACACCTGCAAAAATCAAAGCGAGAGATTCCTGCGGACCTGTTCTGCAGCCCCCTCGAATCTTAAAAAAAATCTATATTTGCGAACATTTTAGTAGTCTGCCTGCTGAGGCTGAGCCCAATTCGAAAAAGTAAATTAAGGGGTGTTTGTTTTCTTTTTTTTTTCTTGTTTTTAGTTGTGATTTTTATTAAAAATAAAACTTTAAGTTAAAACCTGTTTGGTCCTTATTGTTGTGTTGCCATGTTTTAAAAAATAAAA
>JANIPN010000003.1:22236639-22247317 GCA_027478595.1 Erythroxylum anguifugum
ATTTTGGGTGAGTTTTGCGAACTCAGTGAGGAACCATCATCGATGGTTCGCCCAATTCATGCATCACATAAGCACATTAGCACAGTCAGAAATACAGTCACAGTAACAATACAGTCACATACAACAAAAAGGCATTTCAGGTATTCAGTTATTCAGTCCAGTGTGTATGCAATGCACATGTGACACTTTCCCATTTTATTACAGTGTTGTGACCGAGCGCGTAAACAGTGAACAGTAGTTAGTGGACGCTTGACATCTAGGGAGTAGGACTCCCTACGAGCTCGAGGTTTTGTCCCAATCACTCACACCCCTAGCCAATTTACTATTTTACCCTTCCCGTCGGGGGTGGGATGTTACATTGTGAACATAAACATTTGTAATAATGAACCAATGAATACATTAAGGAATTACACATTACATGTAGTCACACAAGTTTCCAATTCACAAACATTCACAAGTAACACATTATTCTTGTTCTTTAAATCACATTAGCATTCTTAAATATATTTCATTCCTTTAATAATTCATAAGTTCCAAAATTAGTTACTTTGCTATCAAATAACACCTTCTTTAGGTTATCACCTCAATTAATAATCCAAACCTTATTTAACCTTTAATTAACTTATTCCACATAAAACTAGGTTCATATTACACCTTAATTAAGTCCAATTACACCATTATAAAGTACCCTAACCTTACATAGTCTAACAATTGCCCAAAACCAACCTTTTCTTCTTCCTAAGTACTTCCCACGACCGTGGGAATAAGCCATATAAATCCCACAATCATGGGATGAGTGATCCCAAAACCCGTTTTTCATAACTAGCCTTATATATACCACTTTTACGTAATCATATATGCAAAAAAACCAAAAAATGAATCAAAAACAGATGAAAACCATAATGGATGAAAACTGAAAAACCTTCGTTTCCAACAATCCGATCACGTAACTACTTTGATACCACGTGTAACACGTAGGATAAACCTTATTATGTGCCCCAGATCGTTCATGGAAGGGCAAAAACGAAGGAAATGTGGAATACTTGATTTCGGTTCCATCTAAACTTCTGAAGCAGTTTTAAAGGCCAAAACGAGCTCCAATTTCTCAGGACCTTTACGAAAAACATTCACGGACACGCGGTTAACACCTTTTACAATTTTCTCAAGACGTACGGGCTCTTAATAGGTCAGAGGATCCGTATGCTTATGAATGATATGAGCAATTGCAGGAAACTTTAACCTTTATATATAGCTTCCATATCGGGCTTCCCCATCACAAGCTCGATATGGGTCCGGTTCATACTAATTAGGATTCATTTTTCTCCTGGACTTCGACCCATTAATTTATATCATTTATTAGGTCACTTTATTACCTTTATTTGGATCAAATTACGTAACTTAACCTATAAGTTATTGAAAATCCAAAAATACATTTAATAGTTCTCCAAATTTCTTAGGAAAGACAAAATTGTCCAACATAAACATCTGGTCCCATTTCTATGTCAGTTGCCAGCTCCTTCTTCTTTATTGCTGGTTCTCTCTTTTGACATTTTCATCACTTTTGGCCTTTCCAATGGCTTTCTCGTAAATGTCAAAACATATAGATCATTTTTCATGATTTAACTAATACCATCTAGGAAAAAAGGAGCACAAAAAATAATGCGCTTCTATTACATAGATATAAAAACAAGAAATGAACAACTTAAGCACAAAACCAAAATGTTGATATATAACAACAAGAATGGCATGTGAAAAAAGAGAGATCATATTTTTTATAAAAAAAAACTTTTGGTACCTAAATCTTAAGATTCTTGAAAAGGGGGTGATATAGAGGTGGTTGTTTTCCTTAACAAAAATTTAAAGTAAAAAAAGTCACATCATCATTGTAGGTTTCATTTTAATAAAATCTAAAAAAAAATCCACGTCAGTAAAGAAAATGTCACGTTAGCATTTGACTGACAGAAGCTTAACTTCATCAGTTATTCCATCCTGTCAAGAGTTGTTTTGAACATTTTTCAAATGTTAGCGTTTATTTTGAACATTTTGTAAATGTTAGAATTCATTTTGAACGTTTCAAAATGGCGGAGTTCAACTTAGATTTTAGTGTAAACGTTAGGGGCTAAATTGTTATTTTGACCTACAAATTTAAGGTATAGCAAGCTTAAGAAGTATTTAGAAAATATACAAAGTAAATGTTAAGTATTTGTTGATCTTGGTTTTATATTTAATTTGTCTAACATTTTGATAACAAAACAGAAATGCTTTCCTTTGAAAAAAATAGGAAAATGGGACAGACCGGGATCGGAAGATGTCGGGACGCCGCTTCACCGCTAACTTAAAAGGCCAATGGCATACCACGTGTCCATGGATATTCTTATCATATTTATGGATTAATGTCGAGAGGTGACACATGGGAAGGATTATTTGGGATATCTTTTCACTTGACAATTAATTTTAGATCTTAACGACGTACCAATTCATTTATGAAACATTTTAATTAAAATTTATAGATAAGAGACTAAAATATTTCAAATACTCCTTATTAAATTAAATGAATTCTAAAATTACATTACTTAAATATATTTTTAGTATATATTTATATAATTCTTATTTTAAAAAAGCCAATCTCATAAAGTTATATCTAGTACTAAAGTCACTGTCTAAAGTGGGAGTTCAGATCTTATGTCTCGGTCCAATCCCGTCTAGCCAAAAAAAAAGTAGTAATTTTGATGTACAAAATGTAACATTTTTTTGTTGGATAGGACTGAATTAGACAGAAGATCTGAAGTAGAACCGATGAGATACAAAGAAAGGCTCTAAGGTCAAGGGCCCATACCATAAATTTAAGATAATAATTGAGACGATAACGAGGGGTGGACTAATTGGTCCAGATTCCTCACTTAAGACTCTCCTCTAAAAGTTAGTCTTGAGTTTGAGTCACGTCAAATGAGGGGAAATAGATATGTTCCTATTGATGATTCTCTAGTCCCCTGAGCACAGCTCCTTGATCAGACCAATTATGGACGCCTCGCTTCCAGCGGCAGTGTGGGAGTTGGAGCTACTAGGGAATCTGGGGCTAATGAGAACCTGATGTTAAGCAGGGGGAGCCAATGATTAATTATCAGCTAAACAATATGTAAAGACTCCTTGTGCGCAGAAGTGTACAGGCTACGTAAGAACCTGAGGGACCTTGAGGTTCCAAATTTACATCCTCTAAATTCTTGGGGTGGGGTCGTAAGAGCTTAGGATTAGTCTTACTAAGCTAGGATACCTAATGTAATTAAAAAAAAGAGATAATAATTGAGACACGTTTCTATAGATGTAGACTGACATCTATTGCTTGAGAAAAACACAATGAAATAAACCAACCGAGATATTTTTGCAACAATTTGTTCACTTTTAGGCTGAAAGCCTGGAACTCGACCCCCTTATTCGTGGATAAGTTCTGTTTAGGTTGATGTCCCTTTTCAACATAAATTCGGAGATCAGACTAATAAATGTCCTAAAACAAAGAGCAATCCCACCAAAATTTACACCGTGTGTTTGCAGTTTTACGACGTACAGGAAGTCCTGCACGCCACAAACACAGATGAAGTCAAAGATTGGCTGGTCATTGTTCAACGATAGTTTATAACAAAACACAAATAAAATGTTTATTATCATTTTCACCAATCAGTGATCAATTCCTTGTCTTATACCCTGTTTTGTTTGCTTCTACTGGGCACTGGAGAGCTTCTCCTAAAGTCATGCTCTTTCAAGTCCCTATGAAGAGAACTTGTAGATCAGTTCTGGGATTCGAGGAATATTGATAAATAAGTCGAGCTTGAGTCTTTTTTAGGTGGTTTTGTGGGGCTTGTTGAGAATGACTCGGGAAGATAACATTGAAGAGTGCAGTGTGAGATTGACGGGTAGTGTTAGTAGTGGTGGTGGTTTCGAAAGAGTAGGAAGTGACTCGAGGTGGGTGGATGGGAGTGAAGTGGATTCGGAGTCACCACCATGGTCTCTTCTTGATGAGAGTGATCGGAGAGAAGGATATAGTTCCTACGGATCTGCGAGGAGGAGGCTAGCAAAGAAGCCCAAAAGGGTTGATTCATTTGATGTTGAAGCTATGGAGATTGCTGGTGCTCATCACCACCATCCCAAGGTAATACCAACTAGTTAATCATGAAAAGACACGAGTTTGCTGTCGCGTTCAGTTTTCTTTCTTCTTTTTAAATGGATATGCCTTTATGTCATTGAGATATGGACTTAACTATTATGTTACGAGCTAATCATGAATTAACTATAAATCTACGACTGTGTCCACTAAAATCATCCTGATAACTGGATCTGGCATGTTGTATGGGATTAGCTTTAAGTGACAACTTATTGTTTAGAAGGAAGAAACCTAACTTTGGTCTCACTTCCGGCATTTCTTACTTAACTTTTGGAGTATTTGACATATAACCCTTTGATTTTGAGAACAGAACTTAGAACATGAAAGACTTTAGCTGGGAAATTGTGGGGAAGAACACTAATGTTATCTGGTTTACTCTCCACAATTTGTCAGACCACTTCCTTTTCATCTTTCCACGCATCTTCTTGCAAGGTTAAATCAGTATAGTCAATGGTGGCTTTATCATAATGGTAGAGTATAACAATAAATGTGACCTTAGAACGGGTGTATACAATGTTTAGTAGAACAATTACTAGATTTTTTTTTTCATCAAGAGAGGGCTTAGTGTGGAGCAGTCGAAACATAAGGAGCGTGTATCAGTTGTGAATATGATTGAATCGCATTGTTAAACAGTGTATTTGCATGAGCGACCACTCACTCGTCAAAATCAAGCCAAAAACATTTTTTATTGGAACTGCCTTGAGAAAATAATATTTTTGTTTCCAAATGTGAAATTTTCAGCAACTGAATTTGTTACTTTGAAACACCAGGATATCTCCCTTTGGCTCACTCTGGGATTAGCCTTTCAAACACTCGGTGTTGTTTATGGTGATATGGGCACAAGCCCTTTATATGTGTTTGCTGATGTGTTCAGTAAGGTGCCCATCAAGTCAGATGTTGATGTCTTGGGGGCTTTATCAACAGTCTTATATACAATTGCCTTACTTCCCTTGTCGAAATACATTTTTGTAGTGCTCAAAGCCAATGATAATGGAGAAGGTAACCGTATTCTTGCTAGATTTTGTATTTTGTCTGTGTTTTCTTTCAAATAATTTTTTTAAGCATGTCTTTCTAATGCAAGGATTGCTGGACTGTAGGAGGAACATTTGCTCTTTATTCGTTGATTTGCAGATATGCCAAGGTTAATATGCTGCCAAATCGACAGCCAGCTGATGAACAAATCTCAAGTTTTAGACTTAGATTACCCACACCAGAGTTGGAAAGGGCTTTAAACATAAAAGAAGCATTGGAAAGAAAGCCATTCATGAAAACACTTCTCTTGCTGTTGGTACTGATGGGAACTTCCATGATTATAGGGGATGGCATCCTGACACCAGCAGTATCAGGTATAACCCGTCCATAATTCATTAGTAGCAAAAATAGCTTATGTTTTAAGATACATTGAACTAAAATGCTCATACTTGTCTTTGATGCTGATCTGTGACTGCAATTCTTTATTTTTTCAGTGATGTCCGCTGTGAGTGGCCTGCAGGGTGAAATACCTGGATTCGGTACAAGTAGGTATTTTTGTTTTTTCATTTATTTGTAGATACCATTTATACTGTGGCGAAGAACTGAGGGACTGAAATACCATTGAAAATTAAAGATTTAAATCTTGTATGACCAGAAGGTTTTTTTTTTTTTTTGGGGGCTATATTCCCTGGAATGTTATAGCACTAAGATAACTTTTATGGGTGTGCAAAATTCAGGCCAACTGCTGGCTGCTCATTTTGGTGTTTTTGTAGTTTACTATCTTTTGAATAATCTAATGCTACCAATATGGCTCTGTTATCTAAATCTTATACCACGACTAATATTGGCTAATTATCCATTTGTTCATATGCACTATTTTCTATCAAATGTGTTTGAGAAAGTAAAAGAATATCCAGTAGAAGCACTGCTGAACGTATAAAGCTGCAGATTGTACTTCTTTCCCTATAAGCTGATTGATGTTGTTCACAGGTGCTCTTGTTATTGTTTCAATCATCCTCCTTGCGGGTTTATTCAGCATACAGCGATTTGGGACAGGGAAAGTGGGTTTCATGTTTGCTCCTATTCTCTGTCTGTGGTTCTTTTCTCTTGGTGCCATTGGAGTTTACAATCTAGTGACTTATGATGTCAGTGTTCTGAGGGCACTCAATCCAGCATACATATATCTTTTCTTCAAGAAGAACAGTGGTAATGCATGGTCGGCTCTCGGTGGATGCGTTTTGTGCATTACTGGTACTGCTTTTTGTAAAGCTAGATAGGTTATATATACTATTTCATTGAACAATTAGTGAGGTTCTTATGAGATATCAATCAGGGTTGCTGAAAGGCCACTATCCATTGCTTCTTTCTTGAAGTAATGCTTCTTGTCATATGTCCTTCACTAGACAAATTCTCTTGAATTGGCCCTTGCTGAAATCCTGGTTGAAAGAAGAATAAACCTAGAAATGTGCTGCTTTGTGAGCTGGTTCTGAGTAGAGGCATTTTGGATATCACATTGAGTTATTTTAGCTTCAAGTTTCCAACACTTTTTAAGCCTGTATTATAGGACCATTAAGAAAGGCCTCTTTAAAGATGAGTTTGTTATTTGTGGATGCAGGTGCAGAAGCAATGTTTGCTGATCTAGGCCATTTCTCTGTACAAGCCATACAGGTCTGGAAAATAATGCTATTCCTTCTCTGAATTACCACAAGGTGAATGTTCCTCAGCTATATTATATTGCTTGCACAGATTGCTTTCGCTTGCTTCGTCTTTCCCTGTCTTCTCTTGGCTTATATGGGCCAGGCAGCATATCTGATGAAGTACCCTGACTCTGCAAGCAGAATTTTCTACAATTCTGTTCCAGGTAACTGTTAAAAACATATTGATTGTTATTATGGTTCATGCTTCCTACAAAATGCTTCAACCTGTAATTGTGTTTTTATAAAAAGCTCTTTAATGCTTTCAATTGAATAAACAGATAGTCTCTTTTGGCCAGTCTTCGTTATAGCAACCCTTGCTGCAATGATTGCTAGCCAAGCAATGATTTCTGCAACCTTTTCATGTGTTAAGCAAGCCATGGCACTTGGATGCTTCCCACGGCTGAAGATAATTCACACCTCAAAAAGGCGGATGGGTCAAATTTACATTCCCGTGATAAATTATTTCTTGATGATCATGTGCATATTTGTCGTTTCCATCTTCCAAAGCACCACAGATATCTCTAATGCATATGGTTAAGTATTGTATCTTTTGCTGCTTCCACCTTATAAGAGTCTTTTGGAGTCGTAAATCATGCAAATTTTTTCTCTCAATTATTTATTCTGTTGATTGTTTAGAAACAATGAAAGGTTGTGGTATAGTTCTACAATAGATACTGGAAGTTACTTGTAATATCAATTTGCTGCATTTTTTTTGTCCTTGGATATTGGTAGCTTTTACTCTATTCTTTATCTCATTCTCTCTCTAGTTTTAAGGTAAAGTCTTTATTTTTTCCTTCTACTTTATTGCTGCCTTAGCTTATGTTTTGCTGCTACCAACTAATTCCCAGTAGCAATGCTGCTGATGTGCAAAAGTCATGGAAAGTGATTTTGTCTTGTTTCTTGTTAACTTCAGGTCCTGTTCATAGGGGGAGGAGATTATCTCACGAAATCTCTTATGGCAAATATTCTGACACAATTTATTGTTGTTCTTGTAGGTATAGCTGAAGTTGGTGTAATGATGGTGAGCACCACCTTGGTGACTCTTGTGATGCTTCTTATCTGGCAGACCAACTTGTTTCTGGCTTTGTGTTTTCCGCTTGTGTTTGGCACAGTAGAGCTCATTTACATGTCTGCAGTTCTAACTAAAATCAAAGAGGGCGGTTGGCTTCCGCTTGTTTTTGCTACTTGCTTTCTATGTGTGATGTACGTTTGGAATTATGGGAGTGTGCTCAAGTATAAAAGTGAGGTCAGCGAGAAAATATCCATGGATTTTATGCTTGAGCTTGGTTCCAACCTTGGGACTGTACGAGTGCCTGGAATTGGTTTGCTATACAATGAGCTTGTACAGGGCATTCCCTCTAGTTTTGGACAGTTTTTACTGAGTCTTCCAGCTATCCACTCTACTATAATATTCGTGTGCATCAAGTATGTTCCTGTTCCTGTGGTTCCTCAAGAAGAGAGATTTCTTTTCCGAAGAGTTTGCTCAAAGGACTACCATATGTTCCGGTGTGTCGCTCGATATGGTTACAAAGATGTCAGGAAGGAAGATCATAGTGCATTCGAGCAACTTTTGGTTGAAAGCCTTGAGAAGTTCTTGCGTAGAGAAGCTCAAGATCTTGCATTGGAGAGCAGCCTTCAGGAAATGGATGGTGGTTCAGTGAGGTCAAGAGATTCTGGAGCCCCAACTTGTGATGCCTATGACGAGCTTAGGATTCCCTTAATACATGATGGAAGACTTGAAGAACAGGGAACTACTTCAGAAGAAGTTCCCTCTGCATTGCCATCTAGCACCATGTCCTCAGATGAAGACCCCAGTCTGGAGTATGAACTTGCAGCCCTTAAAGAAGCAATTGATTCAGGATTTACTTATCTACTTGCTCATGGAGACGTCAGGGCAAAGAAGAAATCATTTTTCCTGAAGAAGCTAGTCATCAATTATTTTTATGCCTTCTTGAGAAGAAACTGTAGAGGAGGCACTGCCAGTCTAAAAGTACCTCACATGAATATCTTGCAAGTTGGGATGACATACATGGTCTAGGACTCCGAAGTAGTTTAGCTAGTCGAATCTGTAGGAACATTTTTAGCCACCTATCGAGGCTTCTAGACTGAAACCATTGTCCTGGGTTAGAGATTCCAATTCTCATGCAACCCCACAACATTATCTTAAGATGATTTTAGTCCTTGGGATGTTGAGGAACGGACATAAAAATGCATGAATAGTTTTCATTTGATAGATTTTGTTCTTCTCAGGCATAAACAGCTTAATTTTCGACTCGTTTGTCCTGTAAATAACTCTGAACAAATACAACATAGTCAAAGCTGAGAATAAGACTTAAGAGGTGTTATATTTCAATTTTGAAAGCAGCAAACAAGTTCTGGCTGGAGAATGGAGATGAATCATGATGGGCCTTGGACTGGTTGATAAAAGAGTTTGGTCCATATTAGCACACCTTTTTCTTGTCTTGTTTTTGTGGAACCTTTTGCTCTTCCATTCGTCCTCCTGCAGTTGTCGGGAGATGCACGTGTGTGGTAGGGAAAGTGGCTAAAGTCTCTGGGGTCGATTTCAGGTTGTCGGACATAGCAAAAGCAGTGGCAAAAGGGCACAGCACTAACAACTCCTCTGTTGCTTATCCCTCAAGACTCTACCTTTGAAGCTGCAATTTGCTACATGACATTGACGCGACGCAACGCAACGCAACTCGAAGATTTTTTTAAGAATTTTCAAATAACAATTTAATTTAACTTGCGCAAAAAACTCCGCTAACGTTGAGTGTCAGGAGGGAATATCCCAATTCCAAATTGTATAGAATTGTGCTTACTCACCTTTTCTGCCTTGGTTAAAGTGGCATGCACAACCTGAAGAAAAGGAATGAGATGAGAGTAACATAACGGTAGACTTCATTTGCTGATGTATAGTTTTTCTTTTCGTAGGAAAGAAGGCGATAGGTACATGGAGATTGGCACTTGGGAAATGAAGGATGGTTAAGCAAACTCCTAAGCAGCCAAGGAATTGGCACGTGTGTCTCCACTCTTTTGTTGTGGAAGGAAGAGTGGCATGAGGCAGGATAGGGATGAGTTGTAGTGAAAAGGTGAAATAGGGAATACAGGCCATTGCGTCATCACTTGGGGACCAATGGAATGGTTTGACACGTGTCCTTTTGAGACGTCACAATTCACAAAGATGTTCAGATATGTCTACTTGTCATGCCCACGAGTGTTCATGTTAGGTCATGAGAGTGACTGAGTTGGAGGCAGTGCTGGAATGTGGTGAAGGATCAGGAGGAGCCTTATTTGTCGCACTTGATTAATTCAAGCACAGCCCTCTAATTGTGTGTGTTATAAAATTAACATATCATGAACTACTAGTTGTGGTTTTTTCAGTTGTTTACTTCACCATAACAAGACACGAGCAACCATAATTAATTTAGAGCTTGGAGTTTCCTGCAGAAGTAGGTTGATGGGACATGGGCCCTTTCAGCTTTTATTTCTGCAAGTTCTGTTGGATTTTGAAATTCAGCCGTCTGTGTGGAGACTCCGAAGACGGATTGAGATTAAACCTTTACTTGGTTGGGTCCATGCCAATAGAGCTTTTGTTGACTGTCATTTTTTTTAAAAAAAAAATTAAGAGTTTTATTTTGGCAACATAAAATAAAAAATATTTTTAATTTTAATTATATTATATTTATAATAAATATTATTTATGCATATAAATATTATTTAAAGTATATTAAACTATATGTAAAACACAATATATTAATTATTATATAATTTTAAACCATATAAAATATAAATGAAAATATATCTAATCACATCTTTTATATAGATTATATAACATAAGTAAACTAATATCGAA
>JANIPN010000003.1:22285664-22295854 GCA_027478595.1 Erythroxylum anguifugum
CTATGGAGAGCGTGGACCGGACTGGAGCCTGTCGTACTTGTTGGGCTCGGGGCTCAGGGCCTGTTGTATAGAGAATGAACCAATTGGCCCGGGGGTTGTCTTGAATAGGGTCCGAGCCCGGCACGGGCGACCCGACCAAAATTAAACTTATCATCAATTTGTCAAGTAATTTACAATAACAAATTAGATGGTAGCGAAAAAATGTTAAACTTAAAATCTTGATTGAGTTTTTAAAAAATCAATTAATTAATAAGGGGGGTGTCTGTTCTACTTACAACGAGATAGGAACCCATAAATTGATATGGAGAACAAACTACGCATCCGCTAACCATGAGTGCAGTGCAGGCCCCTTGAACCAAAATCCATAAGGATAAGGGTCATTGTCTACTAACATGAATTATCAATTGGTGCAGTGCACGTGTTATCATTTTTATGGGACAAGAAGAGGAGCAAATTAAACATTGCATTCAAATCCATTATCTTAACTTTTCTCTGCGTTCACGTAAATGATATAGATTTTCAAATCACTATATCTTATGATTTGCCTAGACCACCAACTTCATGACCCTGCACTTCTTTCCGTTCCACGTGTTAGGTCACTGGTAACGAAACGGATATGTCGTTGGGTTGGTGTATTCAATTTTTTTCTTATAACTTATTAAATAATTATTTAAAAAATTTTGCGACTTATTTCGTAGAAAACAAAAAGAGTGTTGAATTCAAATTTTTATTTATAAAAGACGTATTGATTAATAATAAGAAATATGTAATTTGTTTTATATGTTGAATACAAAATAATTACTAAAGTTGTTTTATTTTTTATTTCACACGTATCTCATTATAAAAATATTTCCAAGGTTTCAGTTAGAATGTTTTAATTTTTTTTAAAATTCTCAATTTGTCATAACTTGAGAGTTTGTTATTACTTTAAAATGGAAGGCTTAAAGCCGCTTTCTCACAATTGGAAACCTTCTAAAATATCTCGTGGGTTATTAAAATAAATATAGCCTGACTTAATCAGTAAATTTGTGGAATGGTATATTCAAAACACACAAATTATTATATTATTTCTAAAAATTTTATCTAATTCATAGTATAAGAATAATTATTGTGAGCTCTTAAAAACACTTACTCAATCAAAAAATTAGAATCTTACCTTAAATGAATAATTAAATAAATTTTTTTATCAAACTTGGAATAGCTAATAAAGTTACAGATTTAAGTTCCTCAAAAAGTAAAGTGATTAGGCTTTTGTGTATCTGAAACTTAGTGACTATTTGGACAAATTTTTGGGAGGTCAATAAGTACTTTTCTCGATCACAAAAGCTCTTTTTAAGAAAAATAAGAATTTAATTGTAAAATAAAAAAGTAATTTTTTAATAGATATAATTTTTTTGGCAGTCAAAATACAGTTTTTTAAGAAGCTCAAATTTAGAGCTTCTCAAAAAACTTTTTCGTGTAAAATTTTCAATTAATGAGCCTATTTGCAAATCCATCTTCACGTTTATCTTGCAAACCTATTATTTGGTTTTTTTATATGTTTTAATATTTATTTTTTATGTTAGTTTTATTTATGTTATTATCCGTATAAAAGATTTAGTTAGATATATTTTTATTTATGTTTCATATGGTTTAAAATTATATTATGCTTTGCATATTATTTAATATACTTTAAATAATATTTATATGCATAAATAATTTTTATTATAAAATAAAATATAGTTAAAATTAAAAGTTCTTTTTATTTTTATGCTATTAAACAATCTACTGTATGAATTTTTTTTAAAAAAATTATTTTTTAAATGACAATTAAATAATCAACTAATTTTTAAAAAATTATTCTTAAAAAAATTGACTAATAAAAATTTTATTAATATAAGCTCGGCTAATTTGATAGGTAACGTTTGGAGTTTTAAAAAGTTACACATTGCGCAACAATGACATGTTTGTGACAGAGACCTGTCGTAACTCGTAGTCGTAGGATAGAGCATTTTACGCGTGCAGCTTCTCGTGGGAATTTAAAAAGGGGTCATAATCTCAGGGATTTAAAAGGGCAATCCTGTAAATAGGGAAGATAAATGTCTGAAAGGACATATCGTTTATCTCAACTTTATCCATTTGCCAGCTAGGATGAGAGGCGGCCGGCTCGCTCGTCTTTGTTCAAGTTTTTTTTTTAATTGTGAATTTTATAATAATTTACTCTTGTACTAGTTTACATTTAATATTTAATTATTATTACATTTTACTGATAGAAAAATGATTGATTGAAACTGAGACAATGCGTAAACAAATAAAAAACTTGACTAATTTGGATAAAAATTAATTAATAATTATCCACCCACATGTATAAATCGATATTGTTAATTTATGTGGTCAAACTATTGTTGGTAGCAGGCCAACTTGTCGCTTACCCCCCCCCAGTTGTCGTTTTTTCGTACACAGCTCACCTCCATCTTTACTTAATTGCCCATCGGTTTTCCTCTATTTACCTGACCAACCTTAAATTGACACCCTTGCATACATGCTTTATTCTCTAATTTTATTGGAATTTTATATATCAATTTGCATTCTCCCTCTCGTAGACCATAACACAAGTTTGTACTCTTGCACTTGCTTTACAGTTACCAATTAGCTGCATAGAAATTAACTCTTGCGCATGCTTTGGGACTTCGGATGAATGGTGTCCTTTTGTGCTGCTTCCAATTCCGTGGCTACTAGGAGACAAACTAGTTCGCCACTTCCATGGATCTAAAGCTAAGAGCTTTGTCTTATTAAGACTATTTATTGATTTGTTTCCAATGAACAAGAAACTGAAAGTGACGTCCTACAAGGCAACATATGATAGTGTAAGAGTCTATCCAATTGTATGCTCATTTGACTAGATTAAGAGAATTTTAATCAAGGGAGGTAATTGGAGGATTAGTGGAGGATAATGTTATTTAGTGAATGAGTGGTACAGACTACCACGCTTATTTAACTACAATTAACTTAAGGGTATAGTTGAGTGGAAGGGACTTATCCATCCTTAGCCAAAGGTCAGGGGTTCGATTCTTGGTTTTGGGTATGGAGCAGTCTTAAATCCTTGAGTCAGCTGTCCCACCCTGTGAGGTGCTTACAAGCCAGCGAATGAATTAGTCACTGGGTTAACCGGTAGATACCCTGGTCTAGAACAAAAAAAACGACAATTCTACTCTTTAGTGTTACTCAACAAATTATAAAAAAACAAAAAAAAACAAAATTCACTTTCTAATTTTCTTAAAATTTGAAAAATCGAAAAGAACAAAAATAAAAATAAAAATATTTTTACTAAATTTGAAAATAAAAATAAAAATAAAAACAAAGATGCTTAGGTAAAACTACTTTAGTGTTTTTCCTAAGTAGCAACTTTTGGGCATCCCAAACTTTCAAACTTTTGGACATCTCCACTCCTACCGAGCTTAGGAAGACAAACCAGAATTGTCTTCCATTCTATCCTTTTTCTAAACCTACCACCAATAAGATATTTATGAACCATTTAAATTTTTATTCAAACATAAATATATTATTTCAATCTAAATTAGCAATATATTATGTATAAATAATTTGAAAAATCAGGATTTAACGTGTTAAAAAGATATTTAAAATCTAAAAAAATGTGAAAAGAGCAAGAAAGCGAAACAGACGGGGGCATTTTAGTAACAGAAGAAGAAAAAGAGCTGGGAACGTGTGATGGCAAAGTAGAAGCAACCATAGTTAAAGAAATGTAACTGGAGTTGAATCCAGTCTCTCTCTGTCCATCCATCACCCGGAAGGAAAGTCTCGTCCCCTATAAATAAATCACATACATACGCATTCTAAATTCTTCTCCTTCTTCTTCTTCTTAAAATTCTCACTATTATTCTGGAGAAAAGGCGTCGCTTTTCTCTTCCTTTTTAGTTTTCGGTTTTGATAATCCAACGCAGCCTCCATTTTCTTCCCTCTCCCTCTCTCTCTCTCTGTCTCTCGCGTTTAAACTTATAAGCGCATACTTCCTGCTGACCTTCACTTTAACGATAATCTCCGCCGGAGTTTCGTCGCCGGTCTCTGAGGTGTGTTCCCTCAGGTAAGTCGTCGAAGTTTCTGTTATTCTCTTCGTTTGCGATCCGCTTACAGTTTGCTTAACGAGTTCCTTTTTTCGAATTTTGAACTGCTTACTTAAGAAAATGTGTTGGTTTGTTTTCGTAGTCAGAGTCGAGAGAAACATTCTTTGTTTTGCATTTGAAAGAGAATAAACGAAAGGAAATTTGTGGTTGGTCCGAGTTTTGTTACGTCTCCGTTTGCAGCGCAATGGATTCTATGTTGTTGTTTCATGTGTGTAGGTGTTTTTGTTGGTTAATCTTTTTATTTTAATTTTCTTTTTTCAAGTTTACGGAGACTTGCATGGAATTTAATCATTCCTAGTCACGCGTGGATAGTTTTCTTTTTATTTTTGGTTCCGGAACGATAATTTTGTGTGGCGATATGTGATAATAGTGCTTTCATTTTGCCGCAGACGCAAATTAAGTTAAGTTGGTCGTTAAATATAAATGTTTACAAATTTGGGGAAATGATTGTACCTTTTGCTTTGCATGAGGGAGAAGGATTGGCAAGTACTTAAAAACAAAATGTCATGCTTGTACCATTTCGTAGTGATAGTTTACGGGTTGCCACTCTAGTGATATGAAGTTGTCTCCTTTCGGTGCGGATCATTATCATTTTTAACCATTGTTGTTTTCGTACATCTTATGAATCTGTATTGATTGATCAGGCGTGTTTGGTTGCTGAGAAGGTGTAGTACTATAGTTACTTTTGTGGTTGTGCTATTGGATAGAGTTCAAGCAAATACTGTTGATAAACATTAAGGATTCTAGTTTTCTTTTTCCTTCTTTTATCTAACTTTATACTTGATGTTGAGTTACTAACTTAAACGTGATGCCCAATTTCCAACATGTGCATATTATTTTTCCTTTAATGTTTCTGTTTTTGTTTTGCAGGTTTTCTAGCTAACTACGACTAAAACATTTGTGGTTGGAGGTATGCACCTCTTATGAGTCATGGTGTCAAGTTCGTGTGTCAACTCTGTAGATTTAGCTGGAAATCTCTTTGATATTCCTCAAGCCCCAAGATCTCTTCCTAGAGTGATGACTGTTCCAGGAATTATCTCTGATCTGGATAGCTATGCCGGTAATGATGGGGATTCGGAAGTCACTTCATCTATTGTACGAGAGCGGAAAATTGTAGTGGCAAATATGTTACCTTTGCAAGCTAAAATGGATACAGAAAGTGGGAAATGGCGGTTCACTTTGGACGAGGATTCTCTTTTATTGCAACTGAAGGATGGGTTTTCTCCTGAAACTGATGTTATATATGTGGGGTCTTTAAAGGCTGACATAGAACCTAGCGAACAAGAAGAAGTTTCTCAGAAACTGCTGGAGGATTTCAACTGTGTGCCAGCATTTCTCCCACAGGACCTACAGAAGAAATTTTATCTTGGATTCTGTAAACAGCATTTGTGGCCTCTATTTCATTACATGCTACCAATGTGCCCAGACCATGGTGATCGCTTTGACCGTGATCTTTGGCAGGCCTATGTTTTGGCAAATAAAATATTTGCTGACAAGGTTATGGAAGTAATTAGTCCAGAGGATGATTATGTTTGGATTCACGACTATCACCTTATGGTTCTGCCAACTTTTTTGCGAAAGCATTACTACCGGGTCAAGCTAGGATTTTTCCTCCATAGCCCATTTCCCTCTTCAGAAATATATCGAACTTTGCCTGTTCGGGATGAAATTCTGCGGGGACTTCTGAATTGCGATCTAATTGGTTTTCATACGTTTGATTATGCTCGGCACTTCCTGTCCTGTTGCAGTAGAATGCTAGGCTTGGACTATGAGTCAAAAAGGGGACATATCGGACTTGATTACTTTGGTCGTACAGTGTACATAAAGATACTCCCTGTAGGTATTCACATGGGTCGTCTTGAATCAGTAATGAACCTTCCCTCTACATCTGTTATTGCAAAAGAGATTCGCAAACAGTTTGATGGTAAAAAAGTGATTCTTGGAATTGATGATATGGACATATTTAAGGGGATCAGTTTGAAATTGTTGGCAATGGAACAACTCTTGAAGCAGCATTCTGATTTGCGTGGAAAAGTGGTGCTGGTGCAGATAGTGAATCCTGCAAGGGGCTCAGGGAAAGATGTAGACGAAGCAAAGAGGGAAACATATTTAACAGCAAGAAGGATTAATCAAGTTTATGGTTCACCTCTTTACCAGCCAGTGATTCTGATTGATCGCCATGTTCACCGATATGAGAAGACTGCATATTATGCTGTAGCAGAATGTTGCATTGTGAATGCGGTGAGGGATGGAATGAACTTGGTTCCTTATAAGTATATCATTTGCAGGCAGGGAACCTCTTACATGGATGAAGCTCTGGGTATAAAATCAGATTCCCTTCGCACTAGCATGCTTGTTGTATCTGAGTTTATTGGCTGCTCACCTTCTTTAAGTGGAGCAATTAGGGTAAATCCTTGGGACATTGATGCTGTGGCTGAGGCCTTAAGTTTGGCCATCACTATGCAAGAATCTGAGAAGCAGTTGCGCCATGAGAAACATTACAGGTATATCAGTACTCATGATGTGGCTTATTGGGCTCGTAGTTTTATGCAAGATTTGGAGAGAGCATGCCAAGATCATTATAACAAAAGGTGCTGGGGAATCGGTTTTGGTCTGGGTTTCAGAGTAATGTCTCTTTCTTGTAGTTTTAGAAGATTATCTGTCAATCACATTGTCTCAGCTTATAAAAGGACAAGTACAAGAGCTATATTTTTGGACTACGATGGCACTGTCATTCCACAATCCTCTATTATCAAAAGCCCCAGCCCTGAAGTTATTTCTGTTCTGAAAACTCTTTCTGAGGATCCAAAGAACACTGTCTTTATTGTAAGTGGTAGAGGGAGAAGTTCCCTGAGTGAGTGGCTTGCCTCATGCGACATGCTTGGAATTGCAGCTGAACATGGGCACTTCATAAGGTAAGCCAGTAATGTGGTTCAAGTTGGTAGCTTGTAGAGGGAGATGATTGGTACGGTGATAATGTATAATGCTTTCCTGTGTCTCTTCTCAGGTGGAATAAGACGTCGGAGTGGGAAATCTATCCTCTGGATGTTGATCTTGATTGGAAAAAGATTGTGGAACCTGTGATGAGACTTTATACCGAGGCAACAGATGGCTCCAGTATAGAGATTAAAGAGAGTGCTTTAGTTTGGCACCATCAGGATGCAGACCCTGACTTTGGATCTTGCCAAGCTAAGGAATTGCTTGATCACATTGAAAGTGTTCTAGCAAATGAACCAGCTGTTGTTAAGAGGGGTCAGCATATTGTTGAAGTTAAGCCACAGGTAAATCTCCCTTCTTTTACTTCTTGACATTCTTCTTCGTCTCTGTGTGATACGTGCTTGTATATACTGACACAAACATACTAATGCCTGTATTTTACTAGAGGAAGTATTAACCTTTTTCCCATGCAAATCAGGGCGTAAGCAAAGGGTTTGTTGCTGAAAGGGTTCTGATGAATATGGCCGAGGAAGGGAAGCTTCCTGATTTTGTTATATGCATTGGTGATGATAGATCGGACGAGGACATGTTTGAGAGAATATTAAGGACAGTCTCTGGTCCAACTTTACCTGCAGTTCCGGAGATCTTTGCTTGCACAGTTGGACAAAAGCCAAGCAAAGCTAAGTATTATCTTGATGATACTGCTGATGTTGTGAGATTGCTTCAAGGCCTTGCGGCTGTATCTAGACCCAAGCCTGAGTGTCCTGTTCAAGGCCAGGTGTCTTTTGAGAGCGCTGCTTGAGCCAATTGAAGAACTTGCCTGCACAGTTTTCTGTGAGCTTCATTTTGCTTTATGGATTTTCTGTGCCGGAAGAGAGACCAAGTTATTGTTAACTTAATCTACTGTACAGTGGCAAGCGCATTTTCGTTTGGTAGGTTCTGGGATGCTTTGGTTAGGAGATGACGATACAATTTGAGGAAGTTGATGCCCGGCTATGGTTGCTAGTTTATTTGTGTGGTGGATGAAACATGCACTAGTTCCAATAAGACAGCTTCACCGGCAGGGCTATCAGATGTTTGTGGTGGATTTTTCTTTCCTACAATGAGAGGACACATCATAACTTGTATAGGTATACTGCTTTTAACATACAACTTTATTCTGTCGGAGGCACAAATGTATCCATTCTTGACAGCTAAATCAAATATATCCAACGTATCTGAATGTAGATGATTCCGAGGCATTGGAGGACTGGTGAGCAACTCATTGGCATATTACTGTAAATAGTCACATGAGATTGTATTTAAGCAATAGGATTGCATCTCTCTCACTTGCCAACCCTATAAAGTGATATGAATGTATGAACGTTTCTTTGAAATTTTTGCAAGCTCCAAGCAATTACTTGGGACTGGTATTACAGGTTGAAGCCGTATTGGGTGTCTAGATCTATACTGAAATGCTGTAAGCAATATGTATGTATGAGTCAATGATTAAATTGTGTTGTTTGGCACAATTCCTGAACAATGGTAGGACATCTATGTTTGTCCGTATTTTCCGGAATGTCTTTTACAAGATGGCAGGATGTTTTACCAGGGAGGAATGTGTGTTATATACGCATAAAAAAATTTGTCCATGCAATTTGACAACTCGTTCCGGCAGAAAATTGAGTTAAGACACCCGTGTTATGGATTTCAAGCGGGTGGATTCACTGGATTGGCTGGAAATGGCACATGGGTTGCCAACTTTCTTCTAGCTGGCTCACAACTCAGAAGCTGTTGTTAATGTCGTCCGACCGTTACCTGCAAAGGATTGAGATTTGCTTTTTTGACCACTTTCGTGTACATTCACGATGCTCGAGACGCAGAATCCTGAAGCGAGAGTCGAGAGAGAAAATTGGATAGCTACAAATAATACAACGGAAGGTTATGTTTTGAGGAGCTGAAGCAAAGAAAAGGGAATAATGGAAGATGTTACGAGGTAGGATAGAGGATAGCAGAGGCTGAGGTGACAGTGGCAGTTGTTTTCTTTTGTTTCTTACCAAGATCAGAGTGATGACGAGTAAATGCTTTTAACGTATTGTTGCTTGTCTCTTACCAAAGATCAGAATGTTGACAACGAGTCGACGCTTTTAACGTACTGTTGCTTGTTGCGTGTGTGTGGGACAGTCTACAGGCTTTGTACTATGGCGATGGCCGTTGTCAATTAATTCGTACCCGCCTGTCGGATCCGTGTGTTTCATATCTCTGGTGAACCTTACCTCATCTTCAGAATTACGGATGTCTCTATGTTTCCTGGATCTTTGTGTTATATTGACAAAACAATCATGGACTTGTACATGATTCATAGTAAATGTATATATTATCTAATTCTATTTACAACGGTTCTATTTGACAATTAGCTAATTATATTATCTAATTTTATTTATAATGGTTCTGATTGTATTGGTTGTTAGTTAATACTTGATTATATTAGCTGGTTTGACCAATGAATTGTATTAGCTATTTGTCATTTGATGTTTTGATAAAATTAGCTGTTTATGTGTAAAATAATTTGTGAAAACGTGACTTTAAAAATTTTATAAGAGTATGATTTTAGTATTTTGTTGAATATTTTTATAGTAATTTAGATTTTAGATATTTAATTATACACAAAATAAGTTTATAACTCTAATAAAAATATAAAACATATAATAATAATAATAATAATAGTAACAAAATCTAATAATAATAACAACAACAACAAAATCCAAATCTTATCTCTAGTTTTATACCTATGTTGTCTGCAAATTTACTCGATGAACTATCATATAGACGTTTTGATGAATTTATAAATAACAGTTGTAGTTAATCCCATACATTTTAGATAGGTTAGAAATAAGTTTGAAAGCATGACTGTCTTTTAGTAAAATTTTTATTAGCTATTGGCAAAGTTACTCCCAAGTAGCTTTTTAAAAAATATCTGGTTGGATTGAATCATCCAACTTAACCAACTCCTAACCAAACAAGTGTATTAGCTGTTTGACTGTTAAACAGTTAATACTAAAAGTTAGGCAAATAATATAAAATGGCCCCTGTGTTATAGTTGACTATTCAAATTAACACCTGTATTTTTAATTTGTTTAATCTAGCCCCTGT
>JANIPN010000003.1:22295954-22317317 GCA_027478595.1 Erythroxylum anguifugum
ATAACAGTTGTAGTTAATCCCATACATTTTAGATAGGTTATAAATAAGTTTGAAAGCATGATTGTCTTCTAGTAAAATTTTTATTAGCTGATTGGCAAAGTTACTCCCAAGTAACTTTTCAAAAAATAACTGGTTAGATTGAATCATCCAACTTAACCAACTCCTAACCAAACAAGTGTATTAGCTGTTTGACTGTTAAACAGCTAATACTAAAAGTTATCTACCAAACACCCCGATACCATGAAGCTAAGTAATTGTTTCTAACCTACTTGTCATATGGTCTGTCCAGGCTTCAAAGACAACGAGGAGGACGACGACAACCACGATGATTAAGAAAAATTTGATAAAAGCCTATTCATATTCATTGGTATGATATTTTTTTAATTAATTAAGATATCTACAATTTCCTTTTTTATGAGTTATTTAGAAATAATCTTTCTATTAGTTAAGGATAAGACTGTACACAATTAAATCTTGCACTTCAACAAAATTTCTACAGAGTATTGATATTAATGATGTGTACAATTGCAATGGGTTTTGATTCAGTCTGATTTTGTTAGGGCTGAACGTTGCTGCATGGATTTATGATTCTGACTGGCTTTGGCTAAAGGACTCCTGCAAAACAGATAAGGCACCCCGGAGGTTGACTACCGGCAGGCCCCTCTGACGCTCAAGTTATTCTTTTTGAGAGGGTATTGGTTGCTAAGAACAGAGAAAAATAGGGTTGTAATCTCGCACCTATATCATAGCCAAACAGTACCTTATATATGGAATAGATGCTAGGTTTAGGTCTTTACGTAAGTCTTTACGTTTGCATGAGAGACTAACACCTGCGAATGGGCCGTGGACATGTGACCCTAAGCCTGGGCCTGACCCTAGCACAGCCGACCTAACCAGGTTTTATTAATAAAAAAGGTAAAGCATATATTAGAATACTATTTAAAAATTTGTATAAATAATTGCAACTGTAAATATTTTAAATAAACTATGCTATCAATAAACAATTTTATCCAAACACATGAGCTTTTCGGAGGAGGGAGGCGGGTGATGTCAAGTCACGTGGCATCGTTAGCCAACTTGCCCATGCCTTACTTACCAGATATATTCATAATATTTATTCACACTGTTTTAATTAATTCAATTACTACTCATGGGGTTGGTTTTTCATACAAACACCTGAAATTTAGCTGCCACCAACCATTCCATTTCAACAGGAGTCTCTCTCACTATTTCTAGAGGACCACTCAAATCATATAATGTGCTCCCGTTCACTCATCAATCACATCACATTTGCGTTCTTTTCTTCACCAAAACAATGAGTTTTACTAAAAAACAGTCCCATTAAGAAGCACTAAAGGTTGAAGCAGCAGCAGCATCAGCAACAGCAAGAACTTGTGTTAACAGAATAAGTTTACATATCATATTTTAAGATATAACAAAGCGAAGGCATTTAAAGCGTTAAATCTTACTACGAGGCAAGAATTTAAGAGTAACTTAGAGAATAAGTGTGGGTTTGTTTGTTTGTTTGTATGTTTATGTCCTAGATCAAGGATTCAGTGATTAATCTCTTTGCTAGTTTATAGGCACCTTACAAGATGGGACAACTAGCTCAAGAATTTAAGGCTGTTCTATACCCATAGCCAAGAATCGAACCCCTAACCTTTAGTTAAAAGATAAATGACTCCCTTTTGCTCAATCAACCCTTTGGTTTTTAACAAATAACATAACACGGAAGGGGGCTTGCGAAGTTGTGATTCTTCTCTCCCCTTTTTCACACTGCCCCCACTGAGCAGCAGACCAGTGTGTCCTTTCTTCACTCTCTTTTTCCAGCTTCCTTTCCTTCACTTTTCTTTCTCTCATTTCACCCTCACCCTCACCTCTACATTTCATTTCTAAAAGATCCCATAACCCAATTAGCAGCCTCTCTGCTTTCCCTTACCTTTTCTTTCTTTTAGTCCTCATTTTGCATCAAAGTTCACTTCTTTTTTGCGTGTACGGACTAGGGTTTTTGAGCATATAGTGGCTTGAATCTTTGTTCCTGAGCTTCTTTTTGTGTTCCTCTTCAGAATAGAAGCAATGCGGTTGTTGAGCAAGAGTGTGTTGCTTCTGGGTCTCACTCTTTTGCTGCTTCTTGGGCATGTCTCTTCAGCTCCTTATACCACTTCACCTGCAAGTGAGTGAGTCAGTCAGTGCGTTCCTTTTGTGTAAATAAGCTTGAGAGCAAGTTTTCGTTTTTGATCTGTGTTGATAAAAAGGCCGTGAACTTGTATCATTATATTGAAGTTTCTTCACTTTCTTATGCAGAGTTTGTGAGTGGGTTTTTCTCCAATGCTGTGTCTGCTTTCATGAAATGGTTATGGACCCTTAAGGCCACCACCAAAACAGGTTTAGATCTGTGTGCATACTCTTTCTCTGACGTGTGTGGTTTTTGTGTGCAAATATATTGGCGTGAATGTAGTATTTAAAGGTTTCTGGTCTGGTGGGATTTGTGTCCGCAGCGATTTCCGGTCGTCCGATGATGAAGTTTGAGAGTGGTTATACTGTAGAGACAGTATTTGATGGAAGCAAACTTGGGATCGAGCCTTTCTCTGTGGAGGTGTTGCCTAGTGGGGAGCTTCTAATTTTGGACTCTGTTAACAGTAACATTTACAGGATTTCATCCTCCCTATCAACATGTAGGTGGTTTTCTATAGTCACGTCTGATGATAAATGTAGTATCTTGTTTTACCAGGACTTTTAATGGCTTGTTGGCTTCCTTAGCTAATCTACTACCCATCCATTGGTCAAAGATTGTTGGAATTTAGTGTGTTGGCGTAAACCTGTTACCTCAGCTTCTTTGCACTGGATTTGTTCATTCACTTGAGTTAATTAAGTTAAAATGGTCTTCAAAATTTTGTTATCTCAACTTCAATTTGCAATTTCCGTAATCCACGGGGATGGACCAAGTCATTCTGCATTATGTTTTGATATCTTCTTGGCTCTAGTTGGTTAAATCAGGAGGCATTTTTTTTATGGAAGTTCTGTTTTGCTTTATCTGTATTTGTAATTATTTGCAAAGATTGGAAAGAAAAATCCTAGAGAAAATACATTTCCCAGTTAACTGTGCAATTGATATTACTCGCAGGGTGGAGCAAATGGTGCTGACACATTAATCCATACGAAATTGTCTTAAAACTTTTAGAACTATAAATTCATACATGCTGCAATATAAAAGTATTACAAACCTATTTGAAGCACTTGGGAGACATGGCCTTCCTTAATCCAAAACGTAGCTGTATTTTGGAGCCATATATTTGCTTTTGAATTCCTATCTTAAAATCTGAAATGTCCATGTGAAACAAAGCAGGTTGCATTTGCATGATGTCTTACTGCACACTAAATGTAACATTACAATTTGGTCAATCTTTTTCTTAAAAGTTTTGGTCATTGAATCTCCATAATTTGTATATTGGCTTTGTCTTACCTGTTCTTTTTTGGGTGGACCATTGATGAATCACAGACAGCAGGCCTAAGCTGGTTGCTGGATCCGCTGAAGGATACTCTGGACATGTAGATGGAAAACCCAGAGAAGCAAGGATGAACCATCCTAAGGGCCTTACAGTGGATGACAGAGGAAACATCTATGTTGCAGACACCATGAATATGGCTATCAGAAAAATCAGTGATGCAGGTAAATCCTTATTGGGTGGTGCCTGTAGGTATCATATAAAGCATCTTCAAGGATCTTTGTAACAACCTTATGTGATCATTAGATTTATCGTTTACAGATTTTTATAGTCTTGGTGACAGTACATTCATTGTAAATCTTTCCACAGGGGTCACAACCATTGCTGGAGGGAAATGGGGCCGCGGAGGGAGCCATGTAGATGGAGCAAGTGAGGATGCTAAATTTTCCAATGATTTTGACGTGGTTTATATTGGAAGCAGTTGCTCCTTGCTTGTTATAGACAGAGGAAACAAGGCAATTAGAGAGATTCAACTCCATTTTGATGACTGCGCATATCAGTATGGAAGTGGCTTTCCTGTAGGTAAGTTCATCTTTATTGTTTTTCTTTGTTTGATTCTCTCAACATGATTGGCTTTGGTAACATGTTCTTTCCTTCAGGCGTAGCAGTGCTGGTTGCAGCTGGGTTTTTTGGTTACATGTTGGCATTGCTGCAACGCAGAGTGGGAACAATTGTTTCTTCACAGAATGTAAGTGTCACCTATTGGCTTCTGCACTTGATAACAAAGTATTGCATTTTACTTGAACGAAAAAGAAGATTACTCATGAAAATGATCAAGTTTGTGTAGTATGTTTTATCCTTTAATTATTGGCTAAGAACTACTCTATACCTTTCTCCTTCTTAGTGTTTTGGTAAATTTTGTTTTCTTTAGGGAATCACATGCCAGTTGTTTGATCAGTTTAAGTTCAATTTGATAAGAAAGTAGTTGAGCATAGTTTCCCCACCAAAGAATATTTGTAGATTTTAGCCTCGTTGGGTATGAAACTTGTAACCACTTAACCATATCATCTTGTCCTTTTGAAGGATCTGGGTGCAATGGCAACCAACACTACAGCAAGTACATATCAGAAGCCTTTCAAATCAGTTAGGCCACCCTTAATCCCAACTGAAGATGAGCAGGAGAAGCAAGAAGAAGGTTTCTTTGGATCTCTTGGCAAGCTTTTCGCCAACACTGGGGCATCTATCGCAGCAGTTATGGGAGGAATAATTCCTGGTTTCAGAAGGAAACCACTTAGCTACCAATACCAAAGCCAACAGCTGCATCCGAAGTACTCAAATGCTTGGCCTCAGCAAGACAGCTATGTGATACCAGATGAAGACGAGCCTCCTTCAATCGAAAGAACCCCAACACCAAGAAAGACTTATGCTTTCATGTCAAAGGATGCGGAGAAGATGCATCAGTGGCGGCAAGGTCGAGCCTTTTATAGTGATTGGGATGGTGACTATCAGCAACAACATCAGCAGAGACAACATCATCAACGATATCAATCTTCCACCCCACAAACATACTACGAACAAAGTTATGAGAAAACCAATGAGATAGTATTTGGGGCAGTTCAGGAGCTGGATGGAAAAGGTGCAAATGTGGTCATGAAGCCTGTTGACAACGGAGATCCCATTTACAATCACCATAATATCCACTCTCGACGCCGTTCTGTGGGTTTCAGAAATCAGTATTAAACATGTGCAAGAGAGATTTTGAGGTTATAAACAAAATCCATGGACATTATTAGTCCATAAAACTTTAGGTATACTTGGTGCTGGAATTAATTGTGATAGAAGGGAGTATTTGTGGGTGACTGGGAGCTGCTTTAGGTGGTCAAAATGGTGCAGCACTATTACCTGGAGCAGGAATTGACATAAAAGTGTTATAAGGAACCCCAAAAAAAAAAAAAAACAGTTTCTGAAATTATGTGGCTTTTCCTTGGTATCTTGCAAACTAAACCTTACAAAATCTCCTTCTCAAGTTCTAGTTTGCTCATTTTCTCTGATCTGGTATGCGGAGATGGACAACACAGAAGAAGAAAAAGGCGGAAAGAACTACTACGAACCCTACTTGTTCTGCATTTGCAGTTCTTGCAGTAGCCAACTGCTTCAATTACGAAGACATGATGTGACTAGTTAGTCTTGTGGGTTAAGTTTAAAAAGAAAATTTAATAATCAATTCATAAATTGAATTTGAGTTTAAAAAATTAAAATTAAAAATTTAAGAGTCAAATAAGAATTTATATAAAAAAATAAAAATGCAGTTCTAATTTATTTCATAAGTATCTTTAAATTGAGAATATAAAATATGAATCATATTAAATCTTTTAATTTTTGTATTTATTAATTTTAGTTCATTTATTCATATCAATAGATAAAGATTATAGTTTTTCACCTTTCACTTTTTCACAAAACATCGGTCTCTTCTTATGTTTCTCATCTTTTGTCTAATGATTTAAGTATTTTTTTTTAATATTCATCACAATGAATCAAACTGGCTCGTGTGAATTAAACTGTTAAGGCCAACACAAGAAGAACGTCAAAAGCAGAATTACCATAAGCCAAGACAACAAGCATTAACATCTCAGTCCCCCTTGACAAACATAAATTAGACACAAAGGAGTCTTAAACAGGCAAGATATCAGCAGTCACAATACATTCCTAGCTACTTCATCTCCTCTTCACTAGACCGGAGCTCCCAACTGACGACCCAGAAAGTGAAATAGTTTCAACTGCTGTCTCAGCAAATCCCATTAAGTTTGCCTGTATCATCTTATCAATGCCTCCATTTCCATCCAATTCAACATAACTTCTTTCTTGATCACCTTCTCCATCTTTCAGTAGGTCATTCTTTGTGCTTGACTGCTGTATGGGACCATCCAATTCTATCAAATCTTGCAATTGGTTGAAAACAGGCTGGGACATAGTTAACTCACAGCTATTTACACTAGTAGTTAACTCACAGCTATTTACACTAGAATCTAGCAAAGACACAGAATCCTCATACAAAGTTTGATCTTGTACAAGATTAATACCAAACATAAGTAACAAGTGAGACAGGCTTAATTGTATAAGGCTCCTTGGAAGTGCATAAAGTCTACAGCTAGCAACTGCGCTTCTGGTGTCGGAGAAGATTGTCTGCACTAGTTTCACCAAAATGATTAGGTAATGCCTCCATATCTGCCTGAAAGGAAGTACGTTGGACCGATCCTGTCTACAAAGTCGAGTTAGAAATGGTACAACTCATGTTCACCTCGTACAGGATAACGTTCATACAGGAGATACTTACATTAGGGATCACATACGGACGCACCGCAATCCCAATGATCATGCCAATTAAACATGATAGCCCCAGTCCTAGTGCCCAAACTGAAACTGCTCCCAATGCTGTGAAATTATAGCAACATATAGGTCAGGTTGCAACACCAAACGTATCTTATATTCTCTTGAAGCATTAACATGAGACATTAACCCTTCGCAAGTGTGGCAATTCAGATACCGAATAAATCAACTAAGAACCTCACCAGAATGAGACTCTCTCACACAATCCTCGGGCTTCAGATTAATCTGGCGAACCAACTGGTTCCCATGATCAGAAACCAATAACACACATTTTTCTGGGACAAATGCCAGCTCAAAATCATTAGAAAAAGATGCAACTTTTCCAGGACCATCCGCCTTCCCCTCCTTAGAGTAATTTCCAGCAATTGTCGTCACACCTAGCATCAAAAGCATCAGGAAAGTAGTTTCCACTTGCAGGAACTACAACTTTAGAGAGAGACACAGCAATACCTTGCCTACAATTTACAAGTAAAGAACTTCAAAATATAGGGTCAAACAAATAATGTTCATCTTATGAAACCCCATCAAGATTAGGCCTCCCATTCCAACCTCACGTAGTATGACCCATGAATAAAAGTCAAGTTACTAATACCTCAGTCTCCTACAACTGATAAGCCGCACTTCCATGCACAACCTACACAGGCAGATAACACCTATTCGCACAAGTTTTCCTCTTTCTTATTTCTCTCGAAAACTTGGGCATAGTGTACCCATTTGACATGGATCCCACAAGGTAGTCCGAATTGTTTCCAAATAAGAACATACAAATAAAATTACGAAAACCCACTTGCAAAAAAAAAAAAAAACTACTACAGCGACCCAAGCACCTGATCCGCTGATCTTTCTAATAACACGGTTGATTTTATCAGCAACATAAACATTCCCTTTAAGATCAATAGCAAAACTCCTTGGCCCACTGAATCGAGCAGAACTCAGTTCCCCATCCAGGTACCCTGCAACTCCATCTCCCGAAAACCGATTAACCACAGCCTCTGCAGGAACTTGTAAACCAAGCAATCATAGTCACAAAAAATCTCAAATTTAGTCAAGAATATAACTTTTTTTAATGATATGGTTAAAAAAATTAGACCTTGGGAATTGGGAAACGATACAGTGTAAAAAGCACTGCCGGAAGAATCGAGGATCAAGAGATCAGAAGTTGCAGGTCGAGAAAGGACCTCATGAGGGTTTATGTTAAGTTTGTGACCATCGATCAACGTAGTTACCATGTAGCCTTCTTCCATTACAACCTTAGGCTTAGCTGACACAAGAAATTGTTAGAAAACAAAAATACAATGTATCAGTACTAATACACCAAGCTACAAACATCAACCTGTTTCAGGGTTTCCTTGATTAAGAGGTAGACTGAGGATGAAAGCGAAGAAAGGTAGTGAATAAAGAAGGGAAGCCATCGGTAACAGGCTGAAGATCATGGAGAGGAGAGACTTGAAGACACAACTTTTCTTTCTGCCAAGTAAAATACTGGGTCAGGTGATTTAAATAAAAAATTAATTATGTTTTGTTAATATTAAATTAAACAAAGCAGTCTTAATGGGATTGGGAGCTGCTACACTCACCCGTGTGTGACTAAGACTGTGACCGTATCGAATGTTTTTGGTGCCTTATACCTCACCTTTCTTTATTTGTAATTTTTTTTCACATGTCCATGGGAGGAAAAATAAAATAAAAAGAAACACCTACGTTGTTCTCTTCTTCTTCTCTCTCTCAGATCTAAGTCTCTCTGTTCATTTCTTCGTCTTCTCAGATCTCTTTGTCGAATCTCTATTCCCGGACCCGTTTGGCGATTAGGTTAGGTCTTACGAATTCTTGATCTGATCAGACCTAGAAAGCTGGACCCAATCATGAATCCCTTCTCGTCCGGCACGCGCCTCAGGTCGGTCCAATTCCATCAATTTCTCACTGCCACGCCATTTTCTTGTTAACTTTTGGGTGTTAAGGTCATTGAATTGGACTGGTTTTTGTGTCTTCTGTTTGGTCAATTCTGGTTTTGGTTGAATTCCGTAGCTTCAGTGGGTTGGGTTGGGCTTATGATCATTTTCCTGCATTTTGCTTCTGAGTTCTGGTAAATTCGTGAGAGGAGCTGTGTAGTGTCTCTTTCTCTCTCTGGTGAATTCGCTTTTGTTAGTCATGGTTTTGGACTCGGTATAGGGATTGTGGATTTTGCTCTTAAAGAATTGTCCTGTCTTAATATTGTTGCTTTATGAGATTAACTAGAAATTATTAATGTTATTGCATAACGACTAGTCTCTACCTTATTTTAGCACAAACATCGAACTGATGAGAGTAGATGATGGCAGATGACAATATCTGGATAAGATCTCTACCGTTTTGTGGCCTAGTATTTGTGGGATGACGTGCTTAGATAGTTGAATAATAACATCGAGATGCATTTGTTTGTCCAGTGTATGAAGGGCCAACGTTTGTAGAAGATCTTAAGTACGTTGGAATTGTATTAATGAATGTGTATCTTTCTAAAAAGGAATTGAGTAGATCTATTGGTTCATTTCTTGTATCCGTAGATGGAACATAGAATATTGCACCTTTTCTACTTCATGCCATAATACCTCCTTCATGTGGGTGCATTTGTTTGAAATATGGGTAGAAATGTTGAATTTTATTGTGTTGAGGGAGCTCTGATACCTCCCTCTGGTGTGCATTGAAGTGTTGATACCAAACAGCTTTAAAATCTGTACAATCAACTAGCTGTTGGGAAGTTGATACAGTGTGGAGAAAATTCATGTTACCAAATATGAATTTGCCGATACTGAACCAAGCTACAAATTATGTGCTTCGTCAAGAAATTGCATAAATGAATGTGCACTATGTAATTACCTGTTCAATGCAGGGACATGATTCGGGCAATACGTGCTTGCAAAACTGCTGCAGAGGAACGTGCTGTTGTGAGAAAAGAATGTGCTGCTATTCGTGCTGCTATTAATGAAAATGATCAAGATTATAGGCATCGCAATCTTGCAAAACTCATGTTTATTCACATGCTTGGCTATCCAACACATTTTGGGCAAATGGAGTGCCTGAAACTGATTGCTTCAGCTGGATTTCCAGAGAAGAGAATAGGATATTTGGGCCTTATGTTACTTCTTGATGAGAGACAAGAAGTTCTTATGTTGGTTACAAACTCGTTGAAACAGTATCCTTTTTGTAATGTATATTTCATCTTTAGAATGCTTAGAATCCACAAAATTCACTGATGTGCTTCATGTGGTTGAGTGAAAGCTTTTTCATTTTGATATGCTAATCTTAGAGATGAGTAAAATGAAGAATAACGATAAAACAAGAAAATTATCACCCCCTTGTGTAGCGGCCTTAACTTGTTTTAAGAGATCTCAACCACTCTAATCAGTATATTGTGGGACTTGCTCTTTGTGCATTGGGCAATATCTGTTCAGCTGAAATGGCCCGTGATCTTGCTCCGGAAGTAGAACGGTTGCTGCAATTTCGGGATCCAAATGTTCGAAAAAAAGTAAGTTTCTTGCTATAATGCCATTGTACTACTTTAGCAACAGATCCCTGAAACTCAACTTTTGCCTGTCCATTGTTTATTTTCACTAAGGAGGGGCCAATAGCAAAAACATGGAATAGTGTACTATTTGACTGATGTTTGCGATTTTTTTATCTTTATGGTGTAATGAGGTTAAAGCCTAACTATAGAAAGACTCTTATGGTGGCTATTGTACTGAATCTCTGGTTGAAAAGTGCAAATGGAATACTTATTCTTGCACATCTTGATTTCATTTTTGATTTATAAAATTTCCCATTGTCTTCACATTCTTGAAAATTGACAGTTCTGTGTTGGATATAGGCAGCTTTATGCTCCATACGGATAATAAAGAAAGTCCCAGATCTGGCAGAGAATTTCATAAATGCTGCTGCTGCCTTACTTAAAGAAAAGCATCATGGAGTTCTAATAACAGGTGTTCAACTTTGTACGGATTTGTGTAAAGTCAGTCCAGAAGCTCTCGAATATTTCAGAAAGGTATCCTTGTGATGTTCCTTTTGAAACAAGTTTTTCTTATGTAGCCATTCAATTATTACTAATTCCAACATTATTATTGTAGAAATGTACGGATGGTTTGGTCAGAACTCTAAGGGACCTTGCAAATAGTCCTTATTCACCTGAGTATGACATTGCTGGCATCACTGATCCCTTTCTCCATATCAGACTGCTTAAGCTGTTGCGTGTGTTAGGCCAAGGAGATGCTGATGCTAGTGATATTATGAATGACATACTAGCACAGGTTAGTTGGTTTTTGCCTTGTAGATGTAATTGTTTTCTATTTTAAGCAATTATGGTTTATTGGCATGTGTTAATCATTGAATTTCTTATCATTTTCTATTGAGATAAAGGGATAACGAGGATGACTAGATATTTTCAATTACAGGTTCTTGTTTTTCTGTGTAAATCTGGGTTTTGAATGGTTGAGTTTTACTTCAAGTGTCTGTAAGTCAGGGGATAGGAGAAAAAAGGTTTCTGGAGATTGATCATATGATGAAAAATGACATTTTTATGACAGATTCTCACATACTGGGTCTACCTGGAGCTTCTGCATTCTTTTTGTTGCCTTGACTTGTATGTTTTATGTCGTTTCTTTCTTTCTTGTTTTTTTTTGGAAGTTGCTTGGAATAGATTCTTAGTTTGTGATGGAGTTGGAATAAAGGAGCCACATAATCACACTTTTGAAATATTTCTCAAGGACTAACATTACAACTTACTTTAAGTAAATAGTATTCCCTTAAACTTAATAAGATTTTAGAAAGAAAATCTACTGACTGTATATGATCTACTATGTACTTATCCCCAAAATATATTTCTTGAGTTCTATTTCTCAGCTCCTGCCTAGTGCATTGCTTTGTCATCACCTGATATAATTCTTCATGCCTGTAGTTCCATATGACTGCTTTTTCAAGAGATTAAATGGTCTAAAATTAATCAGCTCCAGTCTTTCTTTATTTCCTCACATTCTTAATAGGTGGCAACAAAAACTGAGTCAAACAAAAATTCGGGGAATGCTATTCTATATGAATGTGTTGAGACTATTATGAGCATTGAAGATAATGGTGGCTTACGAGTGCTTGCTATCAATATCTTGGGAAGATTCTTATCAAACCGTGACAACAACATCAGGTTATATCTTTTTTCCAGTTTAGTAGGTTATTTATTTCTGTTTTTTTTAGTTACTGTCTGCTTATAAAGTTTCTGAATATGTGAAGTATCTCCTGCACGTAAGAATTTTCTTTTTCCTGCGCTGCATTTCTTACCTTTTCTTGTTTGTAATTTTGCTCCTTTTTGGTCTACAAGGAGCTAATTGAGCCAAATTTGGGTTATATAATAAAGGGTTAGCACTCCCCACCCTGAATCGCTTCAACTCTGGTGAGGTTTTGAAATTAGGACCTCCTCGTCCTCAGTAGAGTGTCACCACTGGGCTAGTCACTCAACCTCATATAATCTCTCCATTACTAACCTTCGAGTTCTCCTGCTAATATGCTGTTGTAAATCATTCCATAATGCATATGCTTTGTGCAATCTCCCGAATCCATGAAATTTTCATTAGATTACAAATGTTAGACAAGTGATAGTTTGTGTGTGAAATACTGGAATCTCCTCAACTGAAACAAATCCAATATCCAGATATGTTGCATTAAATATGCTGATGAGAGCTCTGTCAGTAGATTCTCAAGCAGTGCAGAGGCATAGGGCAACGATTTTGGAATGTGTAAAGGTATGATTTGGTTGCTCCACTTTTGAACTTCCATGATATCTGGTTTAAATGAACACCAATTAACACAAGAACCCCCATGTTGGTGCAAAATGTCAGGTATTGTAGCTTGACTGCTGTTACATGACAACTTTGATTGGAAAACTCTGCATGAAAAGTTTTTGCCTCCATTTGTATTTGTTTTGTTTATTATATTTTCCATTTTCTCTAGCATTTTATTATAAGCTAATGTTGAAATATTTAGCTTCTACTGTGCAAACTTGATAAAGATGTATTTGGATCTTTTTCCTTTCAGGATTCGGATGCTTCGATTAGAAAAAGAGCTCTTGAACTTGTTTACCTTCTAGTGAATGAGAGCAATGTTAAGCCTTTAACAAAAGAGCTTATTGAGTATTTGGAAGTAAGTGACCAAGAATTTAAGGGTGATCTTACTGCCAAAATTTGCTCCATTGTTGAAAAGTAAGTTTTGCAGTCCATCAATTGAATATATGACTTGTTTTTGTGCTTCTTGGGTGTGTGATAGTGTTTTTTTCTTATTTCGGTAGTATTATTGACATGAATGTATTGGTTCCATGCTTTTTAACCCTTCAAATTCTAGAATAATGTAGCGATGGCTGACTTTTCTAGTTGTGCTGGGATGATCATTCCTTCTGGCATTTGAAGAGATTTAAATTGTTACCTTGGATAGCCATTCATATTTTAACATCTTTTCAAATGAATTTGTTATTTGTTTAACAGGAGAACAATTTTAACTTCAACTTTTTAAACCTGGAGTCTATAACATAATAGTAATGTGATCAAAGAGTAAATTTCAATGGCATTATTCTCTATAGTCATAAATGTTGCATAGGCTTTTTCCTTCTTCATCCTTCTGATGAAGACGTCCTGGAGTTATGCCACTCATTCAGTAATGTTGATAGAGTAGTGAACATTGTGTGGGTGATACAGTTTTTCTTTTTGATGCTTTAGGTTTGCCCCTGAGAAAATTTGGTACATTGATCAGATGCTCAAGGTCCTTACTGAGGTAACCATCCGAGCATTAAGTATGACATCTGTGCTTGCTTCCATACTGGATGTTAACTATGTTTCTCTCTTTTTCTCTCCCTCCTTTATCTCTTCTTAATGCTACTATTCGAGCTCTAATGATGTATGATTCTCATCATGCGGGTTGCTATACACACACACACACACACACACACACAGAGAGTTCTGTTTATTACTGTATCTTTATTCATTCCGTGCATGTTATTACTTATTCCAGTCAGCCTAATGTCTGCTAAATTTAAGCATGATCCTTGCATTGGTAATCATCTTCTCATAGTTAGCCTTCTATGATTGTAGAATTCTGGAATGCGGAAATGACGCGCTTGGACATGAAATTTTTTTCACGAATCATTCTGATTTCTTCCAATGGTGGTCTTTTAAACTGTTTCAGTCTTTATTCTCCGGAATATTGCATTGAAAGCAGGATTTCACATCCATTACTTGTCTTTATTTGAAATCCTAACCTTTTGATTTTAATCCAAAATTATCTCACGAATGTCCTAACCTTTTGATTTTAATCCAAAATTATCTCACGAATGCTTGCTTGATTGTGGAAGAAGATGAATGTGAAAAGAATAGATCCAGTGTCTGTGGGATAGATTTCCAAGTGGCTTCTCTTTCCCTGCCTGGAGTTGATAAAATTATTGTGATAAATTCTGATCCCAACATAATGCTTAGTAGGCTGGAAATTACGTAAAAGATGAAGTATGGCATGCCCTCATTGTGGTCATAAGCAATGCTTCTGACCTTCATGGATATACAGTCAGGGGATTGTACAGAGCATTCCAGACGTCTACTGAACAGGTATCCGATGTTTTAAGCTTGATAAGAATAATCATTTTTAAATTGTTATTGCTTTTGTTGTTTTTCATTTCGACCTTTAATCTTGTTTGTCATATATATATTCTCAGGAAAGCCTTGTTCGAGTGGCAGTTTGGTGCATTGGAGAATATGGTGACATGTTGGTGAATAATGTGGGAATGCTTGACATCGAAGAACCTATAACAGTGAGTTCGGTCTTAATGATATAACTACTTAGTAGTGCAGGAAATGGACATTGTACTTTTATTGTGCCAAATACAAGTGACTTAATTTGAAAAGTAGTTCATTATTATGCTAGTTACATTGTACAACATAAATGTATGAAAGTTCCTCACTCCATAAACCTACAAAGATTTAAGTTTTCCTAAGCAGGTAACAGAGTCTGATGCTGTGGATGTTGTTGAGATTGCTATGAAGCATCATTCTTCAGATCTCACTACTAAAGCAATGGCTTTGATTGCTCTGTTAAAACTCTCTTCTCGGTTCCCATCTTGTTCAGAGTGAGTTTACATCTTTTGGACTTGTACTAAATTTCTTAACAAGCATATTGTTTGTGGCCTTGTGAACCTTTAAAAGTGGCTGTTAATTCATTGTCATTGGAGTGACTTAAGTTCTGAACCTGTTACGCTTTCAGAGAACCAAGAAAATATATTTTGTCCATAAAAAAGGTTTATATTGATCTATCTGGTTCAACCACAAGCAGAAACTATATCAAAGTGGTTAAGGTTTTATGCAGATAAGTGGCAAAACAATAACTATTCAAGTGAAAGGGACTGTGGATAGTTGCATTAATGTTTATAGAGAATGGAAAGTTGTGAGCATTTGGTGCATCGAATATCTTTTTAACTTTAACCATTAAAAAGTCAATGTTATTGATCTTTGTGCAACTTTTTAGGAGGGTCAAGGATGTCATCATCCACTACAAAGGAAACCTTGTGCTTGAATTACAGCAAAGATCCCTCGAATTCAGTTCTATTGTTGAGAAGCATCAAAATATTAGGTATGCCATACTATACTCATTATTTCACGTGCTTCTTTGTTGTGGAAGTTTCTGGAATTGGGAATCTGATGGCTGAGATTGTGCAGGTCTGCACTTGTTGAAAGGATGCCTGTTTTGGATGAGGCTACTTTTAGTGGAAGGAGAGCTGGCTCTTTACCAGCTGCTGCCTCCACTTCTGGTGGGGCTCCGATTAATCTTCCAAATGGAGTTGCAAAACCCTCGACAGCTCCTCTTGTAGATCTACTTGATCTGTCAGATGATGCTCCTGCTCCTAGTCTTTCTGGTGGTGATTTTCTTAATGATCTTCTTGGTGTTGATTTATCAGCACCTTCAACACAAGCAGGTTAGTTTTGAATGGATCAAGTCCTAACTTGGCTTGTTACAATATTTAAACTGTCTGCTCTAGGGTTCTAGGCGTCCTTCTGTTTAACTATGATTTTACTATGAGAACGTCACGACAGAATTATGACATGATTTGGCTTTATACTGCTGTTTGACCCATTTTCACAACCATAGCAGGCATTGCCTACAAGGGGTTTCAATTGTTTGAAATTTTAGTCAACCCAGACGTATTTATCTGGTTGAAGCCCTCTAATCCTGACAGTGACATGTGACAATTCTGAATATGTTAGCAAGCACAAAGCCAGGCGGCTAATAAATTTATAGGCATGAAAAGGACATCATACTCAACTGCCCAATTAAGTCCCTGGGACTCTTTCCTAGGATAATCTGAATATCCCTTCAAAAGTTGTCTGTTTTTCCAGCCCTATGTCCCTAGATAGACTACTAGTTAACATTCTTACACGCGTTTAGACTGCTACTCCCCTAATATTCCAGACTTTTTACTATTACAATCATTTATTTTTCCCCCTCCTTCCCTCTAGGTGTTTTTTCAACTAAACACCCCATGTTAACCAACAAATTTGATTAGGACCTGCAGTTAAGTGTGCCCCGCCTCTTCTCTTATTCCAACCAGTTCTCAGCCTGTTTGTTCAATTTCTTAATTTGTTTGTTTCAACCAATTTCTAAGTTAACCGCTATAGTCTTCTATGACTTTCCAAGTATACCATCCTTGCTTCTGGTTTATGTCAAACATAATGTTGGTTCTGATTTATACAATCTAGGCCTGGGCCAGGCTCCAAAAGCTGGGACAGATGTTCTTCTTGATTTACTGTCTATTGGAACACCTCCAGCTCAAAACAACTCATCTGCACTTGATATATTATCATCTGGTCAAGAGGGCAAAGCACAAACTGCTACACCAGATTCGTTGTCATTCCCTTCTCCACTTCTCACTCAACCCACCTCTTCAGCTGGCGCTTCTTCTGTGATAGATTTGTTGGATGGATTTGGTCCCAGCCCATCCAAATCTGGTCAGTTTCTTTCAGATTACTCTTTTTTGATTGGTTGCTGCTAGATTATTAACATTCTATTATTTTTTATTGGCAGAGGATAATGGTTTAGTTCATCCACCTCTGGTTGCATTTGAGAGCAGTAACTTGAGAATGACGTTTGACTTTTCGAAGCCCCCTGGGGACCCACAAACAACAGTAATCCTGGCAACTTTCACAAACTTGTCAGTTAATCCTTTCACAGATTTTATTTTCCAGGCTGCAGTTCCCAAGGTAATTCGTCTTATTTTACGTCTTGTACTGTGGCTAGCTTAATTTAATGACCTGTTCTGCTCTTTAAATTCTGATACTCTTGTATAAACTGGGATACATAGTTGAAATTTAGAAACTTAAAGCTCATACTATGAAGTGTTTGTGGTTTGGTATACTTTTGTGACCTTATACATGATAGACAACAGAAACAAGAAAGTCTGGCAATTTTCTGTTTTCTCTACATGATGTTCTTTTATCATTACAGTTTCTTCAACTGCACTTGGATCCTGCTAGCGGCAATGCACTACCTGCAAGTGGTAATGGTTCCATAACACAAAACTTGAAGGTCACTAATAGTCAACATGGGAAGGTGCACGACTTTCTTTCATTGTAGAATTGTTATTCTTTTCCGAGATTCATAATATGACTTGAGTAGTGAGCAACTTCTTGTTCACAGAATTTAGGAATTTTCAAAAGTCTTTAGCATTAGGACAAAGAAAAACTTTTGCCATGTTGCTAATGTTTTAGCATCCTCTGAAATATAAATTTTCCTTTTCAGTTTCTCGGAGATGAAAATTGTTTTATTTGTTACCTGTACCGGAATTACTTCGTGTACTCTATGCTTCTTGCAAGTAGGCTCTGGTTTTCTCACAAAGCATTTATTTTTCTCAGAAATCCCTCATTATGCGGATAAGAATAGGCTACAAGGTGAATGGCAAGGACATGTTAGAGGAAGGACAAATAAACAATTTCCCGCGAGATTTATGAAGTTTGGTGATCCAGTAAGATTTCAACATTGTCCAGTACGGGCCCCAATTTTTTTTCACAGCGCATTGAGAAGCTTCTTCTCACCGTTTGTAGTTATAGTCACGCATTTGCTTCCAATTATCCATTTGCTCGGAGCATGGCTTGTAGCAGCTGGTATGAGATTTTGGTCTAGTTAAAGAAATGTCCAGGTCTCTCATTATCACAATTTTCTCTCCTGTAGGTTTGTTTGTGTACATTATTACAAAATGTTTTTGTATGGAATCATGAGAATATGAATTTCCCCCTTTTTGAGGCTTAGAAAAAGGGCATCGGTGTCATATTTGGAACTTCATATGTGTTAGTCATTGCATTCTAGGTATAATTTACAAACAGAGATGTTATTAAAGGGTTAATTTTGAGTTGAAACAATGACCTTGTACATGTATCATGGATTCTAAAATTTGCTGAGTTTCATATTTCCAGATTCTGACCATACCGGCCATTCATATTTGTAAAGCTTTTAATCCCATTAATTACTGACACTTGAGAATTAGAAGCATAACCTCCCACCGCTTGCAACTTCCCACAGTCGGAGACTCAAGAGTACCGGACAGATCTGAACCCACAACTATTCTACCTTCGCTTGACAACAGCAATGACATTGCAATACTCGTGTTTGTAATAAAGGACAACAAGTGTCACCAATTGGGACTTCCTAAGGTGGCCTTGTCAAGTGACAGCAAGACCTGCATCTATTCTCTGCCCTCAAATGGCCTAAGACTTTATGATTTTTAATCATTATCTTTAAAAATGGGCTAGGGGCGTGCAATATAGACCATTGTTACTTGTTATTATGCAATGTAACAACATTTGAGGCGTGAATGCAATTTGGAGCGTTAATATGCATTGACTAAGGTGGTGTAAGATAGGCATCATTACATTGGGAAGATAGCCATCAACTTTACTCTTTCTGTCAACCATTCCAACAGTGGTTTCTTCATCCTCAGAGAGACGATATAAACATATTTTCGTGGATGCTGCCATGATCATACGATCCGGGACCCAAGAAGAGAAAAGTGGTTCGGGAAATGAAGTTGTCTAGAGAATTTTATTGCACTCCATACATAAACATGTGATTTGACTTCACTTCTATGCTATATATTCCCAACTGGACGCCTAGACATATATCACCATAGGCTCTTTTGCTCAAACCCATAAGTGGAATGCAGAAGCGTGTGAGTTGTGACAGAACCAAGAAGAAAATGTCACCTCTCTTAAGTTAGCACGTTCACATTTTCTTTTAAAGTCTAACAAAAAAGGAAACAATCCACACAACCTTGCACTGCAGAAAAGAAAATGATAATAACTGAAATATGGAAAGCAGAAGCCGAAAGGAAAGCTTTGACTTTTGGATCCAACTAATCAATGTCAAAGGTACAAAATGTGGTAAATTACCTTTAGCTGCACTGACTCTTGAGATTTTATGGCGATGAACTAGGAATTTTACCCTTCCTCGACCATTGCCATATCTTGGAAACAGAAAAGCTTTCACCTTTACTTCTGATGTTGATTTTCTTCTCATCAACATCCCCATCACTTGATGAACTCCCTATTTGTCCATTTCTCCCTTTTATAGTGTTGACGCTACCAATAACAGTTCCTGTGCTAGGACATAATGTCACCCGCAAATCCATATCAGCCACAATGTATTGGTACGAACCCATTGAGTAACACCTTCTAGCATCCATGTTACTATTGCTTGTCTCTCCCTCTACTGTATCTTCTACACCATTGGAATTCCCGAATTTTCCAAGTCTCACAGAAAAAAACCTTCTTGAATTGACTGTGTCTCTCTCTGCAGCTTTCTGGCTGATAGAGAACCCAATTGCAGCATTGTTTGTGAACCCTCCTCCTCCTCCTTCTTCTCTTTGCTCTTCTAAATCAAAGACAGGGTTTTCAATGGGAAGCCCTGGTGTGAAAAGGGTACCTCTACAAATAGGGCAAGTTGAATTGGATAGTAACCATGTGTCTATACAATCAATGTGAAAGGCATGGCTACACAACGGAAGCAATCTTAACTTGTCATTCTCGGAGAATTCATAAAGACAAACAGCACAATCAAAAGGCTCCTTTAGACCCATAATCTCTTTGTAAAGAAATACTGGTAATGCGTCGATAAAAGCTTGATCTAGCCCTGAATCATGTAGGTGGAAAAGTTGCTGTAATTGCCTTTGAAAGGCATCAGATCCAGCCATATCAGGGTATCTATTAGATTCAGGCAATGAAGAGGAAGATCTATGCTTTACAAGAAGTTTGACAAGCAAGTGAAGAAGACCAGATATGAAAAACACAACAGCTAAAATGACTATTATAAACAGTATAGCCGGGCTTAGTTGACCCCCGGAAGAAGATTGTTTCTGATAATCACTCGGCAATGGAAGAGGTGAAGAAGAAGACAACGAGATCAAAGACACGGCAGGAGGATGGTGGGTAAAGAGACCATCTTCGTTCTTAATTTGACATCGAATGCAGAACATTTTACTCAACCAGCGTGCTTAAACACCATAACTTTTCTCTACTTTGAAGTCTTTAACAGACCATCACTTTTGTGATACTTTTCTGCATTAAACAGTATTGTTCCCAGGTCATAACAACCTCTAAAGACCATATTCCTTGCTTTCAGATCAAACCCAACTCAGAATTTGAGCTAAACAAGCCAAAGACATTATGTTTATGTTCTTGCAAGAAACCCAGTTGCTCCAAGTCAACGAATTAAACAAAAAGATCCCACATGTACTCCACTTTCCAATCAAAATGATTGCTTAAGACACATTCAAACTAAAAATGTCATCTTTCTGCACGAACCAAAAGTCAGTGGCGTGCAAGTAAGCAGGAGTGAAAACGTTCTAGGTAAGACTCAGAACTTTGACTATGCGAAGATTGCAGCATACCTACTTATACCAACACATCTGCTATAAGCAGGGAGGCTCATCAATCCTCCCTGTATGCATTTTAAGATCAACTATGACAATTGATCCTACGTGTTGAAGTAAACCAGAACGCAGAAAGCAGAAACATCAACAGTTGCAGAAATACTTCGTCTCAGGAGGGTTGTAATCTCACTTATGTGATGGAACACGAGGGAGTGGAAGTAGCAAGCGAACAGTGACTTCCAAAAAGCAATGTCTGTCTAGACTCTAGAGAGCCAAAAAGAACTTAAAGGGCAAAACTGTCACCAGAAATCGCATGCGCAGAGATACTCCCAAGGGAATGGCCATATCTTGGATTGGGCAAGTTTGGGCTAAGTGTAGTGACAATGAAGGACTCTGAGAACAATAAGTAATAACCCATTTTATATTGAACATTGAAGCCTATGAAGGTGTACTGGCAAACTTTAATAGACGACGGCGAAATTCGGGTTCCTTACGCTGCGTTTGGTTAGCGTCTTCAATAGACAGGGACGGAATGGGATGGGACAGGATAGGACAGAACAGAACAAGAATTGAAGACAGTGAGATGTTTGGTTACGGTGGACAGAACAGAGATTTTTGTCTTTG
>JANIPN010000003.1:22365544-22377786 GCA_027478595.1 Erythroxylum anguifugum
AAAATATGTGGCATAGATTTCAATTCGAACTTTTTAATGGTTTTTGCTTATTTTCGGTTATAAGCTTGTTACCCATTAAGCGTAAGCTCACCCCCCCTTCATTCCTATCCACAGGTGATGACAAGAAGATCGGGTGAAAGAAAGTGAAAGATTTCTGTTTGTATGTGTTCATTTGTATTGGTTTTAGGATAGATTATTGCTAAGAATTTGGGGGATTCTTGTATCTTGTGTATTATTTGGATTGTAATTATTTTGGAAATGTAAATAATGAGTTATGGATTGTGTATTGAATTGAGGTGTAAATGTGTAGGGTTATAAATGTGAAATGGAGTATGGATATTAAAGATCAATTGTGTATAGATTTGTATATGGACATGACATGGGAATTGTGTATGAATGGCATGAGATGAATTGATGGAATGAATCGTATTGGAAGGAGTTTTTCAGTTGAATGGATAAAATTCGATTATTTGGTAATAAGCAAAATTTGGATAAAAAGAGATATGATTATAGTGAATGGTAAAATGTTTTTGAATACGAATGCGAAATGATCGAATATGAAGGATTAAATGGATTGAGGAATTGATGAATTTCAAATTGGAAATTGGAACTACTTTGAATATTGTGTAAATGAAAAACAATTGAAGCGATATTAGTTAAGCTATGATTCGTTTGTTATGAGTTGGGTTTCGGAAACGAGTCCCAACACATTCAATGTATAAGATTGAAATGTATTATATGGTGATGGATTTTAGATTATTGATGATGTTCTAACTTTTCCTTTAGGATTTTGCCTTGATTTAATGTTCATATAGTCATTTATGTGTTTTATTGATTAGGTGTTGTGATTAATTACGATCCTTGCATACTTCAACAATAAATCGACAGGGAAAATTGGATAAAAATGATTGGATTGGGTTAATAAGAGCTGGGCGATCCATAAATCATGTGATTAATCATATTGGTTATTGTGTGGAGAGAGATCCCGTATGAGACCTGATAGTTTATTAGAGGGCTTAAGATCTAATTAGGGTTATACGTCTTTGTTAATTAAGAGATTGTAATATCCATAATTCAATTAGGGTTTAATGTTTTTAACTCAAGAGAGAGTAATCAACTCTACTATATTCTAGAACCGACACCATGTTAACACATAAAGGGCTAGGTTAGTATTACTGATAGGGAAAATCCCCTTTCTCATAACTTGGTAATTTCTTTTGGTTGATTTCCTGTTGGACCCTGAAAATTTTTCTTTAGGTTTAACCATTGTGACTTTTGTATTTCTCAATTTTAATTCTTTTCATGTTATCGTATTTACTTTTAGTTGCAATTTTATTTTCATTTTATTAATTTTTTGAGCCTTAGATAATATAGGATTAGAATAGTTCACCCTCCTCGTGGAATCAACCTTTCACTTACTACAATCATGACCCGTGCATTTGCAGTATTTGAAGGCTATAAAATGTAAACATGCAAATCACTACGAACACATAACTTTGTTCTACTACTACTCTACATATCTTATGGAATCTTGTTAATTAAAAGGTAAGTGATCGTTTCAAAATCATATCTTTAAAAGAAAATAAGAAGGTTTGCATGAAATATATGGAACATTCCATATCCAAGAAGTATGATTTCTCCTCGCATGCACTTTGATGTGATAAGAATGAAAGGAACACAAAGAGCAGTAGTAAAGAAATGCCACTAGTAAGTATGACTATCTTTCCAATAATATAGTCTATGTGAGTTGAGTGTTGATCCCACAAAGATTGTGACTGCAAGTAATGGCTATCTTCCTATTATCTAATATAATAAAATGAATTATTGATTTAAAGAAAAAATAAATAACATAATTTACAATCTCTAATATAAAGTAGTGAACAAGACTAAAACAATAAATGACTAAAATGAACCCAAGTACGGCTTTTCTTTAGAACCCCTTATATCTTTTGACTTTTATCTTTAACTTAATAATCAATTTTAACTCCTTAGATTGATGGAAATCCCTAAGTTACAAATATATTCCCTCTTAATCAATACAATCCTTATTCTTATATCTATTTGACTAATATATCTTTCTAATAAAAAAAACCTAAGAACACATTAACTCGTGTTGTGAATTCTTATGATAGGTTTCACCCTTACCTAAAAATATTATAAAGTTCTATCTTTAGCAACTCATACAATTATTATTATTCATTTTATAACCTATTCATCCATATTATCTCTCAATCTCAATATATGAATATGATTATTAAATCTTCAACTTTTTTTGACTTCAATTCAATATAATATAGAAACAAGAACAATTCTCAAGAAAACTAGAAATTTCATTAAATTAAAGCATTAGTTAAAGTGTATCAAGTCCTAGGGCCCATCCCACTAAGATCTATGTCATTATTAACTCATGATAAAATAAGAAAAATTATACATAAATGAAAGAATAGAAGACAAAGAAAACATCCTTATGGTCCTTGTATAGTTGAAGTTGTTATTAAATCTCGATGGATTTCATGTTTATACCTATTAGGTTACTCTTCTCTTAATCTCAACTACTTTTGTTTGCTCATCCAAAAACTCTTTTCTTTTTTTTTTCCAAAAATACTTTCTTTTCAATTTTTGTTCATTTGATTTTTGGATTAGGATCTAATAAGGCTTTAAAGTTATTCCTAGTCGTAAGCCAAAGAACTTTAACCAAAAATATAGTAAGCAAACATAAGATCAAGAAAGATTTAAAAATACAAAAATGAAAAAGGTGATTAGACTAATAAAATAAAACTTTCCTAATATCACAATCCACAGTAACAATTCTAAAGACTTAATATGAAAAGGAAAAAATAAACATAAAGAGAAATACTGAAGAAATCTCAAAAGCAAATGTACCTATCATTTATATAGTATAATTTAGGTGAGTTGAGTGTTGATCCTACAAAGAATGTGATTACTAGTAATGACCATCTTCAAACTCTTCAAGAACACCAAGAATCCCTATCTTCACATAAAACCCACGTACAACATTATGGAGGTTGGGAGGTTTAGGTCTTCTTATGGTAATGAAGAAGACAATAAGGTGAGAGTAGCAAGTGAAGATGGGAGGGCTAGGTTTAACGTTGGTGTTGGTGGAGGTGAGAGTGAGTGGAGAAAACGAAAATGTAGAAGAAGAAACAAGCATAAGGCAATCATGAGAGATAAACAAGATGGTGTTTCAAATTAAAAGAATTGGGGGCTTTAAGACATGGCTTAGCAAGTGACACTTGTCACTTGCCACACGTCCAATTCTTATAACTTTAAAATAGGTTCTTTCATTTAACTAGTCCAATCAAATCCAATTTCTACTCCACTTGCCTCCCAATTTTAATTAACACTTGTCAATAAATCCCAAAGTCATTTGTCAAAATTTCTATTTCCATTTGATAGTTAATTCTACTGCCATTTATCATTTGTCTTGCCACTTGGTATTTTTCTTAGTCCAAAAATTACCCAAATGTTCCTAAAATTTACCAAAAATTCTAATCACTAAATACACTCTCTAAATCAGTTTTCAACATATGAAAACCACAATTCTCAATATAATCACATTTATAAACAATTATACCCAGAATATGTCAATGAATACATGTACAATTATTTTAATATGCATAAATTCAATATTCAAGTGTATGTGTATGTCAAATTATGCATGAACGTGAAATGCACTTTCTAACTTCTCACTAAACTTATATATACACTATACAGGCCTTAACATGGGTAACAAGATATTACACACAATTATTAATGATTAAAAATACACCACGCTTATGCCTTCCTTATGCCTTGATGAGGATAACAATGCTCAACAAGAACCAGAGACTCAAGAATTAATGTTTAAAATTTCCTTCCACACAATTGCAGGAATCGAGCATCCACAAATAATACGTGTCCTAGGTAAGCTAAAAAACAAGAATATAACTATGCTAATAAATGGAGGTAGCACTCACAACTTCATCAACCAAGAAATAGTCACTAAGTTTGCTTTACCGGTGAACCAAAACAAGATGTTTGAAGTGATGGTGGTAAACTAGGAGAAAATAGAATGTGTTGAGCAATGTAAAGCGCTCACCATCAACATCCAAGGCCATTCCATTACAGCAAACTACTATATTCTTTCCGTCGAGGCCTGTCAATTGGTTTTGGGCATATAGTGGCTTGAAACTCTTGGACCTATCGAGACAAATTACAAGTAGCTTACCATGACCTTCACAATTAAAGGAGTTCCCTATACCTTCCATGGTGAAGCGATCTAACATTGAAGCTTTAACAAACAAGGAATTCAATAGCATACAAGGCACTGGGATTTCTCTTCCAAATCATTCCTTCTGGTAATAGCATCCACTTAAACTCATACCCACTTGACATAGATCATCTCTTAACTAAATTTTCTCAAGTATTTGAACCACCCATCAGCTTACCTCCAAAGCAGTCACACAACCACCGTATTTCATTGCAACCAAATGTAGGGCCTGTTAGTATGCATCCATATTAATACCCTTATTAGCAAAAAACCAAAATAGAGAACTTAGTGAAGGAGCTTTTACAAGGGATGGCATTAGGTGAGTAGCTGAGTCAAGCCGAGTAGTTTCAATCCGTGGCCTGGTCAACCAGGGCTAAAGTTAGGTCAGGCCAAGCCAATTTTGCCATTACTAGCTTCTACAGTCCGGTTTGATACCTCTCAGTAATAGCCCATTCTCATCACCAATTCTATTAGTTAAAAAGGCAGATGGCAATTGACGATTTTGTGTAGATTATCGTATCCTAAACATTATAACAATCAAAAACAAATACTCAATTCCTATTATCAACGAGTTTCATGGAGCCAAATTCTTCTCCAAATTGGATTTACGGGTCAGTTATCATCGAATTTGTATACAAGAGGAAGACATTCCAAAAACAACTTTTTGAGCACGGGAAGATCACTACTAGTTCCTTAAAATGCCATTTGGCCTCATCAATGCACCTACAACCTTCCAAAGTCTCATGAATTACCTCTTTCGTCCCTATTTCTGAAAGTTTATTTTTGTTTTCTTCAATGACATTTTGGTGTACTCGCAATCTTAGGAAGATCATCTCTCAAATCTGTAAACGGTTCTAATAATATTATAAACTAACAATTTGTTTGCAAAAAGATCAAAATGCAGTTTTGGGATTTCGCACGTTGACTACTTAGGCAACATTATCTCTAAGCAAGGAGTGGTAGTTGACCCAACTGAAATACAAGCAATCCTTGGTTGGCCTACACGAATAACAATAAAGGGAGTACACGGATTCCTCGATTTAGCAGGCTTCTATCGAAAGTTTATTCGTAATTTTGGATCTATAGTTGTTCCTTTAAATCAACTCTTAACCAAGGATGGGTTTAAATGGAATGAGATCGTTAAGGCAACCTTCCAATAATTAAAAGAAGCATTGACCTCACTATCAGTTCTGTGTCATCCATATTCCTCTCAATAATTTGTGATTGAATGTGATGCAAGTGGAATTGGAATTGGAGTCATCCTTTCCCAGCACAATCGGTCGATAGCTTATTTCAATGGGGCCATAAAGGGATTGGCCTTGGTATTGTCCACTTACGAGAAAAAAACATTAGTTGTCAAAATCAATCTGAAAATGTCATCCTTATCTGCTCGGGAAACCTTTTACAATTCACACAGACCAAAAAAGTCTCAAATACTTACTTGAACAACGGATTGCTACCCCGACATAAACTCCATGGCTTCCAAAGATACTTGGTTATGATTACAAATTTGAGTATAAAAGAAGACCCAAAAATTAAGGTGTAGATTCTTTATCACGTGTAGTTGAATTTCAATTATTATCCATTTCAATGCCATATGCAGATTGGTGGCCCATTCTACATAAAGAAGTTCAACAAGATCCCTTCTATGCGAACTTGATCCTAACACAATCTCACCGCTAACTGATTCAACAAGATGGAGAGTGGTTCACAACTGACAAAGTCTATCTGAATCCCATGTCAACTTTGATTCCACAGGCACTAGCAAACTGCCACTCATCACCAACTGGTGGGCACTTTAGGTTTCAATAAACTCTCTCTCGCATTAAGCATAATTTTTTTGGTCTAATATGCACCAATCAATTAAGGAATTTTTGCAACAATGCGATATCTTTCAACTGTACAAAACTAATAGTATGAAACCTATTGGGTTACTTCAGCCACTGCTTGTTCCTACTCGGATGTGGACCGATGTTTCAATGGATTTTATTAAGGGCTTACCACATCTAGCGAACATATTGTCATCATGGTAATCTTCGAACGATTAACAAAGTATGCTCACTTTACAGACTTAAAGCACCCATTTACTGTAGCCATCGTCGCCAAGGCATTTATTGCTAATGTGGTTCGTCTCTATGGTATTCCAACATCAATTGTTAGTGACTGGGACAAGGTGTTTATCAGTTTGTTTTGGAAGACATTACTCTAATTACAAGGCACCAAGCTTTGCATGAGTTCAAGTTACCACACACAATATGAAGGCCAAACGGAGGTCTTAAATTGCACCTTGGAACAATATTGACGGAATTTTGCAGGGGACCAACTACAGACATGGCTTAAATGGATTCCGTGGGCTGAATTTAGCTGTAACACATCAATTCATCCTCCACCAAGATGACACCTTTCGAGGCTATTTATGACATTCCACCTCTAAACATTATAACTTATGTACCGAACATTTAACGTGTCCAACCTATTGATGAGTATCAATATGATCGAGACATTATTTTATGCAAGTTACGTCACAATCTTTTAATGGCTCAAAATTGAATGAAATGTCAAGTTGATCAGAGACGTCGCAAAGTTTTTTCGTTTTCGGTGACTATGTGTATTTAAAACTTCAACCATATCAACAAACTTTGGTGGCTTCTCATAGCTTAATGAATCTTGCTTCCCTTTTTTTTAGTCCATATCAAATTCCTGCAAAGTTAGGACCAGTGACCTATCGTTTGGGTCTTCCTTTCAGTTCTCATATACATAATGTGTTTCGTGTTAGTTTATCGCGAAAGCATTTGGGACCCATACCTTCGGCCTCTCCTTAGCCTTTACCAATTACAAATGAGTCTACCATTCTTCCACAACTTGAAATTGTCCTTGATCGACGTGTTATTAGTAAAGGTAAATATTAACCAAAGTCTGAAATCTTAGTCAAATGGAAAGGCACACTAGTTGAAGACGCCGCCTAGAAAATCGAGTGACACTTTACCAAGTCATATCCTGATTTTATCCTTGCGGACAAGGATCTTTAAGGGAGGAGGACTGATACAAGCACAACACTATATCTGGAAGTGGAAGTAGGAATGGACCTAGTCTAGTTAGTTGCTTGCTTGTTTTGTTTAATAAGGCTATGATCTATAGATCTGTAGCTTGACTGATGAACTTTAGCTTAGTGAGATAATTTGTTTTGTCAAATTATAGGCATTATTAGTTACTTTCAGTATTCTAAGACTATTATAAATAGTCAACCCCATTTTCAATAAAGGAAGGAGATGAAACAAGCCAAGTCTCTCCTCTCGTTCTCCTCGTCTTCTTTCTATTAAAAATTCTAAACACATCAGTTTCTTTTATGATATATTTATAAAATTAGAAAATAAAGCTTTCAAACCATTTTTAACCTTACGAAAGCCCATGAACTGGTCCGAGAATAATTGGGTTTTAGTTGGGCTTGTTTGACCCATCAGCAACGTAATTGGACACTAAAACCCACAAATCTCTAAAACCCTCCACCAATAACGTGCATTTTACGCTCTCTCCGTCTCATTTTCATATATGCTATGCACTTTGCTCTTCAATATACGCCGTTACTCCGCCGCCGCTGTCCTCCGCTCTAAACCCCATAGCCGCCGCCTATCCTCCTCAACATCCATGGCGGTCACTCGCCCAAAAGACGAAGCATATCTCGAAAAAGTGATACCAAAGCGTATCAAATTTTTTGAGTCAATTCAATCGCAACAGTTGGCCAATCTCCAATCCCTCCCGCACGATTCCATCAAGTAGAACTCCCCAAAGCCCTAATTTGGCTAAGATCATTTTGGTTATATGCTTGACTTTTCCTTGCTTTGGTAGGATTTCCTTGCCGGACGGTTCAGTTAAGGAAGGGAAGAGATGGCAGTCGTCTCCTATGGATGTGGCGAGGGAGATTGCCAAGAGTGTGGCGGCAAATGCCTTGATTGCTCAAGTCAACGGGGTGTTGTGGGACATGACTCGCCCTTTGGAAGGCGATTGCGAACTTAAGATCTTTAATTTTGATAGTGATGAGGGTAGAGACACCTTTTGGCATTCCAGCGCTCACATTCTTGGTCAGGTAATCTTATCGATAGCAGTAGAGATAGTGCATTTGTGTCTGTTAGCTGCAACAAAGATTTAATTTTCTATGTGACATTTTGGATAATTTTAGTGTTTTAGTCCCTGTTTCTGTTTTGGAATTCTGATGCTACTCTTAACTGTGGCATTAATGCAGTCACTTGAGGTTGAATATGGCTGCAAACTTTGCATTGGGCCTTGTACCACTAGAGGAGAGGTATTATTAGTTTCATTGTTTACTGAAGTTCCTTACATGTTCGTGATCGTAACTGCATTATTGTTTCATTGATCTCCACTTGAATTTTTAGAATCTAATTAGTGGTAATCCTGACGTGAAATAAAAATGAGACTTTAGAGAAGAGTTAACCTAGGCTTCAAGGTTGTTCTATTTTGAAATTTTGGTTTAGAATTATGTTGTAGACAGGAGCTATGTGTTAAAATTTATTATTCTTCTTAAATTTTCCTTTTCCATGCAATGTCTGTTTATGGCCAGAAATTGATGTCACTTTATGTGAATGTACTTTTAGCTTTAATAGTCAGTGTGATATTTTCTTTTCGACAATTCTTCATATTGCTCTTCCATCCCGCTCTCTTAAATTTTCCTTTTCCATGCAATGTCTGTTTATGGCCAGAAATTGATGCCACTCTATGTGAATGTACTTTTAGCTTTAATAGTCAGTGTGATATTTTCTTTTCGACAATTCTTCATATTGATCTTCCATCCCGCTCTCCCCACCCCAAGGGAATATATTAAGGAAAAACAGGAATTAGTTGCTTAGTATGATAATATAATTTTATTTCTTAATTGTAACTCTTTGATTTTTCCAGGCTCCACCTCTTATCAAAATTTCAATCTGAGCTGACTTGACAAGATATATTTCATCTTGTAGGGATTCTATTATGATGCCTTCTATGGAGAGTTGGGTTTGAACGATGACCATTTTAAGAAAATTGAAGCAGGGGCATTGAAAGCTGCTGGGGTATTGCTTCCCTCTGTTTCTTAACGCTTGTATATTGATAGCATGACTTTGTATTCCTGGAAGCTGGAATCATGTTCTTACTGTTGGCTAATAAAAGCACTGAAAAACATGTCAAATACTCCTATTTAGGAAGTTCTTGTAGCTTGTAATATAAAAGCTTGAAAATATGTGCAAAATGTACAAGTGATTCTGTTGGATCATAGAAACACTATAAAATAGGTCCAATATTTATTTGAGGAAGCTTTTGTACTTCATAATATAGAAGCTTGAAAAGAGCATATGCAAAATGGAAAATAGTGTTACTCATGTTAGTCGTGAGTTTTTTATTTATTATTCTTGATGACTAACATCATTATACAAAACAAAATGCAAGAGTTAATGGCTTAAACTGTATTGATGCTGGTGGAGGCTAAAAGAAAATTTGTTCCTATCCTAATTCCAACCTTGATGTATCTCATCTATGAATAATATTATGGGAAAAAGGATAGAATTTTGATTGCTTCTTAGTTTCAGTAATGGGTCTTAAAAGGCTTCTAGAAATATCAATTTTAGATTTTTGTTTCAGGAAAAGCAACCTTTTGAGCGCATTGAAGTAACAAGAGATCAAGCACTTGAGATGTTCTCAGACAATAATTTCAAGGCAAGTTTGAGCTGCTAGCTATGCTACTGCATTAGGTTTCTTCTTTAATCTCTCTTTTCATCTTCTTTCTGACTCCTATCTTCTGCCATGGATGATGATGACCAGGTTGAAATTATTAATGATCTTCCTGCTGACAAAACTATTACTGTATACCGATGTGGTCCTTTGGTTGATCTCTGTCGAGGACCTCATATACCAAATACTTCTTTTGTAAAAGCATTTGCTTGTTTGAAGGTGGCATTCTCCTAAGTGCTGAAATTTTCTCTTTCTTTCTGTCCGTATATACTCACTTAAAGGACATATGTATGTAAAAAACTGAAGAATTGAGAATGACAGGCTTCATCTGCTTATTGGAGAGGCAGCAAAGATCGTGAAAGTTTACAAAGGGTTTATGGAATATCCTATCCTGACCAAAAGCGATTGAAGGTAACTTTGATTTGGTGCTCTTTAAATTGTATTTTTATGCATTGGTTTACGTCTTCTATACATGGTTCCTGAAACTTCTTGTGATTAAAAATTGTCCTGATGTTTTTGGCATATATGATGTCTCACCTATCGTCAATGTGAAGCTGTTAAGGCCCTTTTTTTTTATGTAGTAGTTTAAATTTGTGTATTGACTAATGCGAATGTGTGATGAGTGCTTCTTGGTTGCTTCATGACCTATTCCATGGTACTAGTTTAAGAAAGATGCTCTAAGTGGACAAGTATTTGGCCCTGATTTGTAATTTGTCAACTTAGTGCTGAAGATATTTCTTCTCTCCCTCTCCCACTCCCTCTCTCTCTCTATATATATATATATATGAAGTATTTTTGTGTGCGAATAGCTCTGTTTGTGGTTTGGTTTAGCAGTGTAATAGCTATTAAAGCATTGCCAAGGTCATTCTTCAAGAGAAATGTCATCTTTTTTCTTTTTGTCCTAATTATAACTCCTTTATTTGATCAGGAATATATCCAACATCTTGAAGAAGCAAAAAAGTACGACCATAGGTTATTGGGTGTCAAGCAGGAACTTTTCTTTTGTCATGAGCTAAGGTGCAAAATTGGCTTACATGTTTGAGTATCTTAATGATCAATACTATCCATAATGATTTAGATTCTTTGGTACTTTGGGGATTTTAGCCCAGGAAGTTGGTTTTTCCTTCCTCATGGAACTCGGATATACAACAAACTGATGGAGTTCATACGAACTCAGTATAGAGTCAGAGGCTATGAAGAGGTTAGAATTTGAGTTTGGCTTATACTTTTGCTTCATATGTGGTCTGTGCAAGTAATGGCTTAATTTTACTACCTTTGACAGGTCAAGTCTCCAAATATTTTTAACATGAAACTTTGGGAGAAATCTGGTCATGCTGCTAATTACAAGGAGAATATGTTTTTGCTTGAGGTAATTGTGTTTTTGAGAAATTGTGTAATGTTTATATTTCCCACCTATTAATGGTATCTTCTTGGTAGTCCATGCTGGAGGTCAGGGATGAAAGAAGAAAACCTACTTAGTGTTAACGTAGAAACAGCCCTGGTGCATGGATTAACTTGGACATTTTTCTTGCTATCTGAAAATCTCTAAAATAAAATACGAGACAAGTAATAGCCAAAATATTTGGTCTTGATGGCTCCACAGCTGACAATTGTGTTTGCAAATGTGGAAATGATTGACATTATTGTCTTCCTCTTTCAAGTATTTGAGAATTGATGATATTACTTTTCTTAAATACAGATTGAAAAGCAAGAGTTTGGACTGAAACCGATGAATTGCCCTGGACACTGTTTGATATTTCAACATAGGGTACGATCGTATAGAGGTAAAGTTCATCCGTCAATTCATCATACTGCAAAGCCACTTTGCTACTTTCTTTTTTATTGTATCTGGTGAGTGCAGGAGATTGCCCTATTAAAGGCTAGATATTATTGCATTATTTATTTATGCACCCTATTTGTGAGGAACTGATAAAAGAGATACAACTATAAATTACATTTTTCCTTGTTGATATTCTTCTATTAATTTGTTCTGGCTTCCAACCTAATCTAGTTTTTTTTCCCCCGGTCTACAGAACTCCCTCTTCGCCTGGCAGATTTTGGGGCCTTGCATCGAAATGAGGCCAGTGGTGCACTTTCTGGATTAACACGTGTTCGAAGATTTCAGCAGGTATCCTTTCAGTAGAAAAGTGTTTTAACCCTTTTATCAGTGCCTTGTTCCTAATTTTTCAGCATTACATCTATCTAAATGTCTATTACTCACTCAAGCTTTTTTCTATACTATATTTTATCGAGC
>JANIPN010000003.1:22387022-22397029 GCA_027478595.1 Erythroxylum anguifugum
TAATAGTGTTCTACGACCAAACCCTTTTCTTTCTCTTCTCTTTCACTTATTATGCTTCAGCCCCATAAAAACAACATTTTCCTTACCTTAAATACGGCCGCAGGATTTGCTACTGAACTCTAGTTCAGATGTGTACATAGATACACCTTACCTAGCTAAGGCCACAAGATACATATGTACAGAAGCCAATTCAATTTACCCTACCATCAAGAACGGAACTAGCTGTCTTTGGATCTAACTTCTAAGCTGTCCAAATGGGTAGCTGGAGGGACAAATTGTCTGCATTTGATCAGTTCTTTTACATACCAATGGTGAAAAAAGTTGGCTCGATTTTGCCAATGTAGGTCAAACGGAAAGTGATTGATGATCGACTCTGAAAATCATCCACCAAAATGGTCAATATACTGGACGGTCCAGATGATGATGAGGGTCCACATTTCCACTATTGTCGATACAGATATTCGCTCTCTAAGGCTTGTAAACATTTAGTCATGTCCTTCCTCGTCACCATCCTCTTTATCATGGTCATCCATCACCATCGCAACTAAAATTACTAGCTTGAATGCTAGTATCTAGCTAAGCCAACCGAGAAGACAACTTGTTTACGATGTGCCGCTTCTCTGGGAATGAGATCCTCCGTCTCATTTCCCCACTTCCCACTTAATGTAAGAGGATTTCATTCACAAATTGGTGGATAACAGAGGGAAATTTGTAAATGAGATTCTTTGTTAGGAATCGGGAAAGTAGCACAGAAGATCTCATTAGTGTATATGACATCAAGTAGTATGTCCGGAGTTTAGGTTTTATGACTAAAACCTATATAAACTTGCTAATTCCAAGTACCAGGTGATAAGTGGTGTTTTAAAGTTGGATGCATGAGAAAGGAACTGTTATCAATTAATAAAATTGCCTTATGGGACATATTATTTGTTAATTAGTTGACAAACTATAGATTATTAGCAGATATAATGTTGGTGGAATTTAAGGTAGGAGGTTAAGCTTGAGAAAGGCTATGATTGCATCAAGTCTGCTTTTGATGATGTTAGCTCCTTTAGCCAACAGAGAACTGAAAATGAGTTGCAATCATAGAGAGATAGAAAAGAGTTCTCTGTGTGGTCGAGGACAGTGTAACTGAGATATGTGGGGACTAGGACAGAGACATTTTATCAAATTACCAAGAAAGTGTCCCCCACTCCAATTTTCTATATTTAAATGAATCACCATTGCAAGGTCCTACTCGCCCTCTCTCTCTCGTAGAACACTTGGTTTTGGAGTCCTCAAAAGGGCTAGCAAAGCTGTGCCAACTTCAAGCATCTTCTCCCTAACTACCAACCATAGTATGTCTATAAACTACTGATAATTTCTTTATTCTATTAACTCTTAAGATGTCCCAACAAATGTCATTTCAGTGTCAAAACAACAGCACTATCAACGTACTTTGCCAACAAATTATTTTTATCCACCATCCCCATGTCTTTACAGAAGGGATTGCACATGGGGGAATGGCCACAGTGTATGTGAGATGCTCTTTGTTCTCAGTTATCAAAAAGATTGTGTATCTCAGATTATAACACCACTCACTAATGAAGCCTCTTGGACCCAAAAAAATTTACCAAATTATAGCTCACACACTCGTACATGTTTCTCGTCAGAGAGTGAATCTCTGATCGGACAACCTCTTTTTAAACCAAAAAGATCAGGCAATTGCCATACAATTTTGGGTCCCCCTTCATCTGGCTGAACTGTTGATTTAAGAGAATTCCATTGTTGACATCTTTGTGTGAATAACATGGACATTATAGTACTATTAGTACATGTGTTGCTTTGATTGTGTTACGTAAATCTGCAGATGCCTATCTTATTAGTCCGTTTCATTAGCAACTTGGCGGACCAACTTTTCAGTACGCCATGGATCGAAGAGAAAATATTATTTTGTATCCTTATTAGAAACAAAACACCTCCTTAACTTCTTGCTCTTTTCTGGCTCAATGCATTGGTCCGTTTAGTGGATGAATTGGTGTAAATGAATCGTCATTGCTTGAGTAGCTAACAGTCGATTATCGCCAACTTTTCTGTTGCCAATGCACATGTCAATCATTCTAACACCATGCAATGGGAGAATTAGAATAGAGTGAAAATTTAGAGTATATCTACAAAAGAAATAAAATCTACATGACCCTTTACAAACAAAAACATGACTCATTAAGGGCATTGCCAATTCTCCTGGAGCACCATAACATGGCAGAAGATGTTATTCGAGAAAGGCCCACAAGGAGAGGGGTAGGATAGGAGATGCAAACAAAAGCTTGAGGAGAGGGAGGGACCATGCCTACTAATGCTACGACTACTGCTACTGCTAATTGAAGGGAGCCTTTTTTTTCTTCCTTTTTTTTCCTTTACTTGCAGGAGTCAGAGTCGGAGAAAGATGTACTTGGTACTATAGCGGCTAATTGGGTGCAACGACTAGTCTTTGTCCCTTCTCTCTTTCTTTCTGCTTTCTTTTGGTCATAGGCAATCATGTACGAAAATATATACGTAACGTCAAGTGGATGGCTGGGAAGGATCATACCCTAACTCTTCTGTTTTGTGCTTAGCTAGGAGCTACACTACGCTCAGCGTCTTCCTCGCTCACTATCCTTTTCGATCGGCATGTGATTTCCACGTGCTTTAGATATATTCTCTCTCATGTGGCACTACATCACGTACATGAATATTACGAGGGCACGAAGTTTCTTGATTCTCATCATACTAAATTGAAGTAATTGAAATTGAAATAGGCAATGAACTTCTACAAAAAGAAAAACCTAATATCTCCTTGTCACATATTTTAAACCAACAAAAAAATAATTATTTAAGGGTCACATATTTATTAAATTCAAACTATTTCACTTAGAAAATATTTGATTCCAAGTTTTTTTTTCTATTGTGTTTTTTAGTTTTTTTCAAATAAAAACAAAAATATATTTAGTTATTAACGTTAATATATTTATATTTTATTACCGATGATGATTACATATTAAATAAAATTTAAAGATAAATAATTTTAATCTCTTATATAATGCTTATTAATAAATTATCAATAAAAATTAATATTAATTATCATTAGTTTTTTATTTACTCTTATAAAGCCATTTGTATGCATTACTATTGAATACTAAGTCATATACCATCTAAACTTGTAACTAATTATATGCATGTTGTGTAACTTCTTAAATTCAATTAACAAGTTATTGTATCAATTATTGGAATTCTTTTATTAATTATTACCATTTTAATGAAATTAAATATGTTTATATATGTTAAAATGGATACAAAAACAACTCTTTATAATTACATCATTTAAGATTTGTTTCAAATATATAATGCAATGAAAATAGTTATTCTAAAATTTATTTTAAACATATATATAATGAATAAGAAGATAGAAATTCATATTAGAATTGGAAAGTAAATAACCAAATTTTGTCCTTGTGGGATAAATTATTTCTCAATATAAAGTTTGATCCATCAAAAAGATTAACACGATCTCAATCTGAATGCCCTACAGTAGTTTCCCATTGGCACAACAACCCACTAACTCACATCAATTCTACTTTCCATTCTTTTGGTAGACAACACCATCATCAAGGAATTACTCCATTTCTTGGTCACCTTTCCTTTTGCTCAATCCGCCAGGCATCAGGTCATGTTCATCAAACTAACCTTTTCCCCAGCTAGCTATAGTTCGACCTTGTTTGGGATTACTTGTGGAATTGCTTTTTCATGCTCACTTACGAATTCAAGCTTCACGACAAGGCTTTCCTGTCCGGATCTATTGCAGTGGAATAACTATTGCTGAGTAGTAAAACGGTTTTCACTTTCGTAATACTAATATTACACCGTTATGTCACTGTGCTCACATTGTATTCAGCTATATATTATCTTGCATTAACCAATACTCTTACAAAATGGGAATTCATTTAAGAGAGTGTTCTCACAATTTTACTTCTTCGAGCACCATGTTTTATTCATAATATCATTGAAAAAAAGCTTAAACTCATACTTAAATTGCACTTTGGTCCTTTAATTTCTTTTTTAACAACTTAACTTGACATTATTTTTCTTTCGCGTGCTAAAGAAATAGCACGTTCACAGCAGAAAACTTAGTTGAGTACAATCTAACCTATGTTATAGATGCTAGCTAGGAAACCTCAAACAAGATAATGTATGGATAATACTATGCTTGTAACTGTTTTGGCATTGACAAGCTACTCTCCACCTTCGACCACACACTAGTTCAGTCAAGAGCTAAATCATTTTCTTTGTACCATTTTCACTGTGAAGGATAATGGCAAATTACCCACCCTGGCCAGAGCAAGTGAAAATGGTATTTGAATGTATTTAGTGAAGCTGATTATTTTATCATGATAATTCCATAGATGGCTCTTAAGAACAAATATCTATCAACTTTGCGCCTGCTCTGGGGAAGGAGAGATTATCAGATTATCTACAAGGAAAAAACGTGATAAAATGTTCAATTTAGATATGTAAAGAAATTGAAGGCTACCATTTCAGGCAAGACAAGGTCATTGTGCCAAGAAAGACATGTATTATCAACAATTAATTGGGTTAAGAAGAGCACAGGATAGCCGTCACTTTGATTAAATTGTTTCCTCTTAAATCCTGAAGATTTGCTTTAATTATATATTACTGTGATCTCTATCTTCGAAAGGATCTTGGTGGAAGAGATAAACTGTGTAAATGTCCTTGATCCTCTGTAATGTTCAGGAACAAAAGAAATTTATATCTAATTTGTCAGATTTATCATGTTGCTGTTTTGTACTTTAGTACTTAGACTTATGTGAATATGTTATTGGAATCCAACTGTGATCGAATCACGGGACTATCAGAAAACAAAAATTTTACAGATTCCGAGCGGATCCCGATAATTGAATAAACTTAAATAAAACATAAAACGATTTAAAAATCGTACCTTGTTCGCTTTTCTGTTGAAAAATCTTTGAAACATTTTCCGATTGATTAATCAGGAGTTGTTCAAGGGTCCATCTCCTAATGGTATCCACAGAGCAATTCTCAAATTGATTTGAGAGGAAGAAGACAAAAGTGATAGCTTCTAAAAAGCTCTTCCCTTTAAATAGAAAAAATCATAAGAGTCTTTTATTAAAATTAAATCTCTTTAATTATAATTAAAATCAAATTATAATTATAATTAATTTAATTTTAATAAAATCAAATATCTCATATTTGATTTCCAAAGTTTCTCAAACTTTATAATTAAGTCCAACTTGATTAAACTGATTTTTTTCTTTCACAAATTGCTCTTTAATAATTATAAATTGTAATTTTAATTCACAATTAGAATTGGATAAATTAAAACTTCTTTTAATTTATCTTTAATTCTCCAATTCAATAATTCATAATCATAAATCATAACTGACGTCTAGCAACATGTCATGACTACCCAAATATCACGAATGTCAAAGTGATTGACTTAACCTGCCCATGCATGGTTATAATTTATAATTTAATCCTTTCGTCATCCAATATTCTAATTGGACGAAGTATGGATACAGTGTCTACTCTTATCACCCAATCATGTTCGTTCTTTCTAATTAGTAATTGATTTATAATTGAAATTTAAAAATTACTTTTTAAATATCAATTCACTCTGGTTAGATAATTCCATAAATCATTACTGATAAAGAACATTATAATATTCTCTCTAATTACTTTAGAGTGACAAATCCTATATTGACTTATTCAACTATCTACATATGGTTCATACTGTATCTAATTACTACCGACCGAATTATCCTAGGACAATTCATAAATAGTATGAAATCACAGTAATTCCCACACGAGATACCTTGGTAATCTCAAGTTTAAGAATCAATTATACAACCATCATTATAAAAAAATCTACAGACACATAAGTAATATTGCATTTGGGATTCTCACAGTCGGGTCAGTTTAGTGACATATTCTCTGATAATCACTTACACATTAGTTTAAGTATCTCTATATTTTAATTTATGAGATCAATTAATTACTTTCTTCATAAAAAAGAAACATAATGTGTGCTAGTTTTATTATTTCAATAATATCTCGTCTTGATAAAACTACAACTAGGAACATTTAGAAATAATACGTAAATGTAAATTGAATCTCACAATTATGATCTAATTATAATTTCAATTATACATTAATTATTCCAATAATTTTATCTTTAGTATTAAAACATCAAATAAATGTAATTAATACATAAAGATAAAGAATATTTTTATTAATATTTTTTTGTCACTAAATTATAACCAAAGCGATTGGCTGTAAGACATAAACCAACGTATGTGACTAAAAAGGTAAAGTCTTATCATATCCTTTCCTCTGAGGCGATGGAGAACTGAGATTTTTAACTTCAGTTAGGCCTTTGGACCACCCTAAAGACAATAATTAAGTTGATAGAACAACTGTGGTCCATTGCCTAAGAACCCCATAAACGACATGTATTCAAAAGCCTGCAAATCCTGTATGCATGCGATCTTACAGGTTTGTTAGAACATTTATGAGAGTTCTTGTCATAAGTTTAAAGCGTACAAAATCCTACGGGATATCTACATACGTCAGAAATTTAAAGTAAGATTTGTAATTGTTTGTGTAAGTATGCTTAATAACACGTTTAATGTCTTAATTTATAGGTAAACTCATCAATTTTGTGAGGAAATCTTCAAAATAATAATATTATAAGAATAATTTTAATGTATAAAAAGTGAAATAACAAAGCTACTAAACATTTTATAACATGTTAGAGAAATAAATTAGTAAGAAAATACTTGAACAAAACCATAATTTCTTTAATTTCACAGAACCATATAATTAGATGACAAAAAAAGGTCGGAAGATAGGCAATCTTATATTGGTATTTATGTCTTATATTATATACATATAAAAAGATGAAAAAGAATAATATAAGCAGTACTCCATATTGTAACCACAATATATAACGTTCAACAAAAAAGAATTGTATGTGTTTATCCACATATTAGCCTTTATCTTCTTTTTTTTGGATTCGAGGAAACCCCGTAGGTTGACCAAGCGGGCACACCTCTTCGAATATCCAACTAGCGCATCATCTCACAGGTGAGCCAAGTGGGCGCATCTCATCATTGAGGGCCCAATTAGTTCTCCACGTACAGGAAAAATTTCCGCTGTCTCAGGCTCTTACAAGAAGGGCTAGTATGGAATCGAATCTGAGACCTAATCGAAGCTAAGTCTTGCTCTCAACCATCAAGCCACATTTATATCTTTATAAATGTTAATTAATAGATCTAATAATTGTAATTGGAAAATTGATTATAATATTCTGACATGTGAAAAATGTTGAGCATAATTAAAATTTTTATGTTTATAAAAATGAATCATAAAAATTAATTATATCTCCCCCCTTTTTGGTTTTAAATCCAACTTTAATAAGAAATATAATTATCACCCCGTCAAGCTCTACATATTAATTTTATATTAAAGCATTCTCTTAATTACAATGCAATTGTCTGTATATACTTTAAGGTAATATTTTATAGGATGTAATAGGAATGTGATGCAATCAACATTAGATTAGGTATCATCCATCGATTTATTTGGTTTAGTACAAAAATTGTGATGCAATAGGATATTGATTACATCATGTATAGATCACTTTCTTTTACTATATATACCACTCCACGAATGTGCATTACCATAAACTCTTTTTAAGCCGATCAAATCCACTATTTCACTTTTCACTAAGCACGACGTTACCTATATATTTCAGTATTTAAATCCTTGATATACATACAGTGCAGCGTAGTGGGTAGGCTTTGGAAGTTATTGTGAGACTCTTACCAATGCATTATTGATACGTAATGTAATACTCATGAGGCTATGTAGTCTTACGAGTTGCTTGAACAGGGAATCAAAGACTTTAAAAAGTTTTCTAGTTCCCACTTTTCAAACAGAGATATGGGTATCTAAATTACCAACCATCAGGATCACAGTCTGCTTCGCCATCACGGTCATGGCTTCCTTTTAGGAGAGAAAAAGAGAAAGGTGAAGGTTGAGTCTTTCAGTGCAACGAAGCGAGGTGTTTCATTGGGTTGCACTTTATTAAAGATTACGACAACTCGTTGAATCCACCTCACTTACAGCCACAATAACACTCTCATGAGTTGGCAAAAGACATTATTTTCTTTGAATGTTGGGATTCAGAGCCGGTAACTAATTTCTCAATGCTTTGATTGTACATTTGACATTGCCTTTCCATTGCCACCCACCCACCCACACACACCTCCAGCTAGCTATGTATCTACTAAGTCCTACTTTTGGATCAGAACAATATCTGACCCGACCACTTTTGCAGGGATGGACTTTGTGAACGTTTTTCCATTAGTTGGATTCTATTTCAACTCAACTTTCAATCAGCTGCCTTTTATCACATTGGAGACCTCCTATCTCGGATAGAACTCAAGCACACGCCTAGGATTGATTGAAGAGAAGTTCCAGGCCTTCAAAAGATTGCTTCGTTTATGATAATCCATTGACTTGGATTGGAAATTGGCACAAATAAATAATTGTTTTCGGGATAGGTCATCTGATTTTCTCATAGGATAAGTTTCTACAGAGGCTACTTCAGATTAATCAAGTTAGGAAATTATTATGCGGCTAATCAATCAGGCATTTAGGTGGGTAACAAATTGAATTTGTTTCCACACATAACGATAATTCGAACATCTCCAAGTTTCTTCGGACACTGGAAAGACCCACTAGAGCGTTGATCCAGTATTGAAATAGTGATGGGCTGTGCATGTGCAGGGGTCCCTCGTCTTCAGTCACTTCACTTGTTTGGGGAATATGTAGACAGGTCCATTGGTACCAACTTTAGAATCTTGGAGCAAAAAGGTTGAATCCTCAACCCAAAGGGCCCCTCACACCCCGGCCCGACGAAGTAACTGGGAGGATGTAAATCAGGTACTCAGCGGCCCGCTAAGGGGGAGGTGAGCAACCCACAGGCCTACAAGGAGCCCACCCTCAAAGCCCACAAGGGACTCAAGAATGTTGCTCCCACACTGCAAACCATGAGATTCGAACCTTGCACCTTGGAGCAAATCTACCCCTCCGGAACCAACTGAGCTACGCCCTGCGGGCACCAACTTTAGAATCTTGAAACTATGGTAAGGGGCTTTCCTGGCTTAAGTGAGGTCGTGGGTTCGAACCCTCCTCATGTATGCAGCCGTTTAAAACTTGGGGCCAGAGCTTTGCCTCCCGCAAGGGACCTACCGAGCTCGAGCGGGGATTAGTCTGGGATGTGGACATAGCTTAAAGGTGCCGCCCATAGTTGGGACCCGCCCAGGACACCTCGTGGGAAACCAAATAAAAAAAATAATCTTGAAACTACTGATCCAAAAATTTATGGGCTTTAACACTTCACTCGAAAGAATCAGAATAGTCGTTGATTAAATTATTTTCTTTCTTAATTAAACAGGTTGGTGTTAGTGGTTTAGCATTTCATCCCTTACGCCATCTCCAACCAACTTTTGGTGCAAACAATTCACTCCAAGGAAGGCACCTAAAATGGTGCAATGAATAGTAATGCACCAAATTTGGTGTGTTACTATTAATTGTACCATTTTGGTGTTAAAATTTGATGTATTCTTTGGAGTGATTTTTTTGCACTAAAACACTAAATTCATGCACTAAAAGTTATAAAAAAAACAACTTTATCCATTATCTTTTTAAAATATTCCTTTTATATCCTTCTCACAATTTGATTTATTTACATAATTTAATAAGTAATTAATTTTAAAATATATATTACTTTACATAAAATATCTCATTATAAAGATCTCATTGAGACATTTAAAATGACACTAATATTGAATATAATATTAAATTTAATTTTAATATTTATTTTAATTATTATTTTTAAGTGGTATAAATCATTAATAAAATATATTAAGAATGAAAAAGTAAATTTG
>JANIPN010000003.1:22519063-22540062 GCA_027478595.1 Erythroxylum anguifugum
GTCGAAAATATTTTTCTGTTTTCAAAATTCATTCCTGTGGATCTCCATTTTAAAAGCTAGAAAAATCCATCTTTGCAAGGATTCTTCGGGGGTGATGATTTTCCCATTCAGCGTATGTTTCCTCCTCTTCAATAATAACGTTCTTTTTCTTCGGAGGTCGACTGGATTCTCCACTAAAGGTCTATGGCTATTTTGAAACTTTTGTTGTGCTAGCTCTTCAATTCGATTATCCAACCTCTACAATGGCGTTGTTAATGAAGCCAATTGCTGTAGTAGAGCGTTGAGTTGTTGGAGTACTATTTCGGGAGACTGATTAGTTTTTGTTGAGGTTGTGTTTGGATTGGTTGTTAATTGAAAATAACAAGTAACCACTTTAACTGAAAATCGGAAACTAACAAATAACCCACTTCTACTGAAAATTTGAAATTACCATCTCTTCCTATTTTTCCTCTAATAACTGCCAACTAATTACATTATCTGCTCTTAACTTAGTTTTCTTGTGAAAGTCTATCGGATTAATAGGAATGAACGGAGATGAATCAATAATTCTGCGGTGCAAATACACACCTAAGAAATATACTCCTTATTTGCATCAACTCCACTTCTAAAAATCTTGTGTCTGAACAACACCGACTTCAATCATCAGAAGACAATCGACATTTTAACAACTTATGATTTACATAACAGTAAAGCAAACCTTTTTCAAGTCATTGTTTCATCATACATTACATAGTTTCTTATTTCCATGTTTGACTAAATAAATGAAATTACTTAACAAACATAGCATAGTTAATAACTTCATTCTTTCCCCATAAGCCAAAAGTGGAAATTTCGTATACTTTAAACAACCAACCAAATTTACGTCCGAAGTCAATTCTTAGTTGTCAGTAGAAAGTGACTCCGCTATGAAACGGGAAGAATTGTGGAAGGAGAGAAAAGGGCACCTCAAATTGGTAGGTGAGAAAACGAACAGTAACCTCTAAAAGAGCCATGGATCTGAGGATAAACTGAAAGGAAGTGACAAACTTGCAGTCATAACTGGAAGAGAACATTCTGATTGCTTGGCTAGTCGATAAAAGATTGAAGATTGATGGTTAAATGGTGAAGAGGTTATCATCTTCATCAATTTATAACCATGATGTGTTTCTTAGAGAAGGTTATGTGAATTAATCATTAATGTTATTTGTTATATAATGTTTTACTTTCATCTAATGTGTCTATCATACGTTTTTTTACATCCACTTTAATATTTATAACAGATATTATTCATATTAACTAAAATGAATAATTTAATCCTCTTAAAGAATTGTCAGTTGATGAAAGAAGAAAAATTAAAAAAGTTCCATTTGTGCAACCGCATAGCATAGTAAGTGTTACTTTGCAGGCGTTTGAAGTGGTCATTTATCTTCACATTGAATTGAACAGGTATTGGCAGAAAAATGCAGTCTTTTGGTCATGCTTAAGGCCAGTGTATCTCTCTGGAGAATTCGCTTCACAAGATGCTAATGCATTTGGAGTGGTTCAACTTGAGCTTCTGATGGGACAAACAGTTGTGGTATTCAACCGGGGACCAACATATCTCAACCTTTTACAACATCATTCAGATTCAGGCTTCATAACATTGACTTTGAAGATAAACGAAACCATATTGAATGAAATATTCTTCCTTGCTTAAACCCTGTTTAAGGTCTATTATACGGTATGGGAATAACATCGTCCAATTTCATACACAATGGATATTCCTGCTCCTCACATGATTCTGCATAGCTTCAAATTACAAATTCAACAACAAATAAGATGAAAAAATTGATTGAAAATCTGGAGGCTGCAGAAACTTTGTGCCTAATATTTAACCAACCACCCAAATAAACTATGGCTGGAAATTCAAGAATAGTGCTATGATATGGCAAGATATGAACCTGTGAAAATGACACAGAAAGAAACATTTTACCAGAATTCTGCTTTTTTTATATCATTAACATGTTTGTATTATTGTGATGTTGTGACACAAGAAAAGCCATTCAATTAAATGCAAATCATATTATTGATTCTAGTAATTCAGATTTCACCAACAGCACCATCGAAGGAAAAAAGATATCTTGTTTTTCTTAGCTCTTCTTGAAGCAATATGTGGCGAATACAGACAATTAGATATTTATCCAATATCCAAATATTTGTGCTTTTACAAGCTCAAGTATGTCTGCACAATCAGGTTGCGGTCCACCTGTATATTTGCATAAGCACAAAGAGACATTACAAAAATGTTGTTTTTTTATATTCAAGTCACATGGACCAGAAGAGGTTTATAACATAGATGTAATCAACTACAAGCAAAGAGAACCAGATGGTACCACAATGACTTTCTAGCCAAAATCACCCACATCAAAGTTCACCGCAACCACAATCTTTGAGGACCTGGAAAAGAATTAAGATTTTTTATAAGAAGAATGCTACATACGATAATTAAATACTGATTGATAGTGATATGCATTTTATAGATCATTTTTGAAGCGAAGCATTCATGTTGCAGTGAAATGAGTAAAAGAACAAGATTAACGTACACCATAATAAGAGCTATGAGGAACATGGATGATCTGCGTGTAGAGATAGATAGATAGATAGCTGGAGAGAAGTTGATTGGAAACACTGGGTATCATGGAGTGACATGTACTCGAAGGCTATTTACTCAAACTTGTCATGCTTTCTACACTTTCAACTGAGAAGAAACTTCCATGTCAGATGGCAAAGCCTTATTTACAGCTGGAAGCTTCTTGTACATCAAATATTTGCGTCTTTGCAACATGAGAAGGACTAACATGCTATCTGTCTTAGCAATGCTGTAGCCCGCTTTTGTGTACATGATGAAAGGGGCTGAATCAATCATTCTACAGTGCAAGTACACCTCTCTATCACAACACATCTGAGAAATGAGCTCCTCACTTGCCTTCAGAAGATTCCAACCAATTCCCTTCCTAACATTTTTCAAAAACATACACTCAGAATTCCAATCTGGTCCAATTTATGCGCAGCAAGCAATGCTACCATTGTTCCACAAACTACCTACATTGTAAAGAAACAAAGCTTGGAGTCTACTCTAGGATCGATATATTTCATGATCACAACTTTTGAAATAACTTAAGGAGGCGGAGTTTGAGTTCAATCATCAAACTCTTCTCGTTTAACAACTTATGATTTATATACTGCCGATATATTTCACTCATTGATTCATACTTTAGATTGGTTAATTAATATATGAAAATAATCAATTATAGACATTCCAACATGGTTAACAATTGATCTCCTTCCAGGAAAGTACAGAAAAAGCAGGGTAAACTTACCTACGAAGTGACTTCTTAACAGTCATGTTGCATATATAGGGAGAATTCTTTGGTGGAGTAGGTGTAGGAGGAGAAGAATTAGCACCCATCTTGTCAAAGCAAACCTCCACGGTGCCTGCCAACTCCCCCTCATCCTCATTCTCTTTTCCTCTGTAAAACCCAATAAGAGTAACAGCATGAGGCAACACATCTCTCCTCTCAATCAAGTACTGCTTCACCAAGAACCTCAAAACAGACACATAAGCTACAGGCAACAACATGGATTCCGCAAAGGATTCTGCCAGCAATTTAACAGTGACATCCATCTCCGCTGGCCTCATCACTCGTACCCTCATCGACCCACTTTCCAATTCTTGGTAGTACCCAAAATCCTGAAGGACTTTAAGCTTTGTAAGATCATCATTACTCAAAAACCTCCCAGTTTTAAATGAGTCCTCAAGAGACGAATAAATAGTGGAAGCACTCGTTGACTCGGTTGTTGATGAAGGAGAAGAGGAGTGAGAGGAGGATCTGAAGCTAAAGCGGTCAGACTTTACGAAAGAGAGAAGAGGATGTCTTGGATTGGGAGGTGAGACAATGAAGGGCAGTCTATGATTGCGTTGTGGATCTGAGGATAAACTGAGAGAAAGTGACAAACTTGCAGCCATAGATAGAACACAGAGACCTGGTTTGCTTGGTTACTCTATAAAGATTAAAGATTGACGGCTAAAGAGTGAAGGGTCATCATCATTCATCTAAAAAAATGTTATCTTTCTTAGAAGTGTAGATAATCTAATCTAATCTACCATTACTGGACAGCAGAAAAGGTTAAGCCTTTAAAGGCTTTATGAGATCAAAGTTTAAAAACCGATGAAATGAAACGAGTTCAATAAACAAAACATGCGCAAGCCAACTTGAACTTGCTAAGAAATCTCATAGAAGACCCAATTCGATGAAGTCAGATCGGAAGGCCAAATTCCGCTCAAGACTGCACGAGTTTGTTCAGATTTTTGAGTAGTTTTTTTTCCTTCCACAATTTATCAAATTTATATTAGTTTTCTGCGTAAATTTTATCATAATTCTAATTTCATTATTAACTAAATATATACTTTTAAAAATTTTAAAATAATTATTTATTAATAGAAATTAAATATATAATTTTAAATAATATTGGATTCAAAAAATTAAAATTTATTTTAACAAATAAGTTTTCTATTAGTTTTACTTATCACTCTTTAATTTTTAATAAAGGTATAATTGATTAATTATATAAATAAATTAATTTATATGATTTTGATTCATGCCTTTTTGATCTTTTCTCTTCTCTTGTCTTGTAATATTTCTGTATTTTCTTCCGAGTTGGCACTTGGCATGTCTACTTTTTCAATTCAGGAATGTTGGTGGGTTTTAGAGTTAATCATTGCTCAAACTTCTGGTCAGTAAATCAAATGGCCCAAAATAGAAGGATTTGTGTGAGAATGTAACTATGCTCCCACATATTGGTTGATATTCACGAGGCATTTGTGAGTCTATCTGATGTGTCCATTCAGAAGCAGACCATAATTTTCTAAGATTTTTATCCAATAACCAAATATATCTTGACCCTTGATCTATTAAAAATTAAATTTCGTATGTGGGAGTTTGATAAGACCACTAAAGATCATCCTTTTAAATGTTAATTCCCTTGTAGTATTTGTAATTATTGATTTTATCTCACAAGTGTCGCTAAAGATTATATATTGTATGATTCATATCTCACAAGGAACATATTTTTGTAACTGAAATGTGCAAGCATTATTAAAAAGATATGATGTTACTTATACACAAAAAGCACTGCCTCATACAATCCACAAACTAATGGATAAGCTCAAGTTTCAAAATAAGAATCCAAGTCAATCATAAAGAAAATAGTAAGTCCCAAGTAAAAAAGGTTAGAGTATTCAGTTGGATGATACATTATGGGCATATAGAACAGTTTATAAAACACTAATTGATAGGTCTCCATATAGATTGATATTAAGTAAGTCATGCCATCTTCCTGTTGAATTAGAACATAAGGAATATTGGACTACTAAATGAAGCAATATGAATTTGTTTGAAAGTGGTGAACATAGGAAGTTGTAGCTGAAAGAACTAGAAGGAATCTACAGTGATGCTTATGAATTTATAAGGAGAAAAAAGGCTTTCGTTGATAAAATGATTTCTAGGAAAGAATTCTTTGTCAGACAAAAAGTTCTCCTTTATCATTCAAAACTTTAATAATTTTCAGGTAAGTTGTTATCTTGTTGGATTGGAATTTTTGTTGTTTCTAATGTGTTTTTGCATGGTTTAGTTGAAATTCAAACTTTAACAACTTTGAAAATGTTCAAAGTTAACAATCACAAGCTTACAAAAGAGGCAATAGGTCGGGCTAGGCTTAAAATTTTATGATTAGGCACGAATTTGGTCCAAAGCTCAATTAGACTTAGGTATCCCGAAGCCTAATCAGGCTTGAATTTTACAATGGTTTGTAAGTTGAAAACATAAAAGACATAGAATTGGCATATCTCGTTTGTACCGATCAATAGTTGAAGACATTAAGTCGAGCTAACGACAATAAACTAAGGCGTTACTTGGGAGGCAACCTAAGCTTTAAATTTTATTTTGCATATTTTCATTTTTTATAAATATTCAAATTCTTTTAGGTTATTTGGCCCCTTTTACCTGAGCTATAATAGTATTACACCTTCTTCACACTATCCAATAGCTAACCACACCTCCACACTTAGCTTTTATAGTTGTGTCACCTAATAACACACCATTTAACTCCCACCATTTATATAAAACCACTAATAGCCACTTAACCTAACACCAATAATCACTCAGTCGTTACACACACTCAATCGTAGTAACACCCACACCACCCAACAACGTCCACAATGCACTCATGTCAACATCCATCAAATTATAGCAAGGAATTACTCATCACCACCCATGAGTGCATTTCTCCACTCTGCCCCCATATTCAGGGAAGTCCTTTTACTCATCACCTCTTATACTTTGTATATTACATTAAAGACAATGTTTTGCTTAAGTGTGAGGGTAGGTTTAATTTGGTTTTATTTTAGTTTGTGTAAAAGCATGTTTTGCTTATTTTATTTTGTTTGTTGTCTAGTTTTGTGATTTTGTTTTGAATTTTAACTGGTTAATTTTGAGCTAGCCCAATATATAGTTTCATCAAATGCATTTTTAAGAAATTTGGTTATATGTATACTAAAGGATTCAGTCATTTAGGCATAAAAGTAGCAATATGTTGAATGGTTAAATTAGCTAGGATTATGCACTTCTATAAACTTTGATGATCAAATGATAAGGCATTATGAGAAGTTAAGTTGATTTTATATAAATTATGAGATTTTGAACTATAAAAGATTGAAACATCCATATCAATCAATGTGTTTCTTTGAAACATGTTATCTTTTATATAATTTTCTGTATAAATTACATGAGACTATTTGATGACCATATCGATATATGCATACATAAGAATGAAAAAGGCGTTTGTTATTTTACAATCTCTAGCTTAGAAAGCCACTTGAATTCAATATCCTTAGTTAGCCACTTTGAGCCATAACCTTTTTCTTTTATGTTATAAACATATTACAAGCCAAATTATCCACTTAAACATCGTTACCCAATCATAATTTTAGTAGGAAATTTGGAAAAAAATCTCTTACAATTTTAGGAATGGGAATATGGGAATCAAATGAGTATTTTTGTAGGAGTATGAGACATGAATCATATGTTGTCACTACTCTCTTGTGTCATGGTTCGAATTCTTTTGTTTATTAATATATTTATTTAAAAAAGAGAAGAACAATCAATAATGGTAGCAACAAGAAAATCCAATTTTCAACCCATTATCTTCTCATGAAGTAGTTATGCATTCCCAAGTGAGGTGTATATCACAATTCCAATTTATAAGTTGGTTCCCTACATATGTTTAGATGCCTTACTAGTATTTATGGCTTTAACCTTTTTACTTTTTGATCCTCACCTTTAACATCAACCCCATTACAATCTAAAATAAAGTCCTTTTGACTTATGTACTTGTATACTCCAAATGGTGGAGATTTGGTGTAAAAGTAAGCATCTGACAAAATATTTACATTGGAGGGTTTCGACAGAAACACTGAACCATTAAACATATGAGTGGAATAAGTGAACCAATAACAATAACAATAACAACAACAATCCCAGAAAAAGTCTTGTTGAGACGTAGAGTCTGGAAAGATCTAGAAGTACGCAACATTACCCCTAACTGTTAGAGAATATGTTTATGATAGACCCACAGAGAGAAGAAAAGAAAAAGAAATAAGTTTTTGAAAATTATTGGTAAGGAAAAAATCAAAACTACAATATAAAGATAAAAATACATATAATATAAAATATACAATATACAATATAAAATAAATACTAATAATAGTAGTAGTAGTAGTAGTAGTAGTAGTAGTAGTAGTAGTAGTAGTAGTAGTAGTAGTAGTAGTAGTAGTAGTAGTAGTGGTAGTAGTAACTTTTCGCTGCTATGAATATATAATTCAATTTTTTCGGTGACTTTCTGAAATACATACTTGAAAAGGACTATCATTGATATCTTCATGACAAATTTCTATATAATCATCTAAAACTTTTTTAAGAGCTTTTAATTTATTCGTAGAGCCATGCGTGTGCGCTACTATCTGTTCCACTTGTTCACTTAATTGTTTTAGTTGTTTTATCATTTCTATTTGTGTCTGTATGACAAGATTTATTTGTTCCTCGAGTTGTTTTTGTTGATTATTGAGGTCAGTAATTTGTTGTGTTATTGTCGTCATAGAGTATTCTTAACATAATTTGAGAGATCCAAAATTTGTTGTTGAATAGTATCTAATTGTTTTTGTTTTTCATCTATTTTTGGATCAGTGATACTAAATGGAAGTGATCGTGGAATAGAAGAAGATGATCAAGTAAGTAAGGGTTTTAATGCAAATGATTGTTCAGAAAACGAATGTCTTCTCTTAGGTAGATCTTGTATAAAAGGATATTGGATAGCAGGTAATGGACTTAATTTTATATGAAATTTGGTTCCTACTTTTGCTATATTTTGAAACAGTTGATCTACATAAATCTGATCAGTATTTTTGAAATCAATACTATGGCAAGAATTTGTTAAAGCATAACTAATTTGATAAGTAATAGAGAATGGGTATTGTCCTTGGGTCATTAGATTGGTTTTATAGAATTTATAAGTAATGGTAATAATATCTGGAAGATCTAATGATACTAAAGGAATTCCTAATTTTAACCTAGCATTGAATTTTATTTTTCCATATGCTAAATTGCCATTCATCAGGCCAATAATTTGGTCATTTAAATCAGTCATTCGTTCATCTAAATTTGCCATTCTAATTGGAGAATTAATGCCTTCTTGAAAAGTTGATTTTACTAAAATTTGTATAGTAGATAGATGAATATAACCAATTTTATTTTGTTTTTCTTTGGGTAATTTTTGTATTTGTTTTGCAATTTGTTCTTGATCAATAAGACTAATTCTAATATGTCCAGTACATTGATCGATTCGTACGGGTGTTTCATAAAGCATTTTTCCAAAGTAAATAATATTTTGTTGATTAAAGATTTTATTGAAAACTGATTTATGAATATCTTGTCCAGGTTTTAGATCTAATTGAGCTTTTGCTATTTGGTTTTGTTTATCTTGAGAAAGTAAAGTTGATACTTGAAATGTTCCTAAGGATTCTGTTAATTCTAAATTGTCAATATCTAGAATTTTTTAATCTTTTTCTTGTCTGGTTAAACTAGCCATTAATGGGAATGATATAATTGATGATTTGTTTGAATAGTTTCTAATGTCTGTAACTGTTCAATGTACAATTGATATAATTGTCTAGCTACTGCTAAATGTTCTTTATAAGGGCTTTGTCCTATGGTAATGTTGAGATAGTTGAAATAATTGATACGTGTTTCATTATACTGTATATGATCTTGATATTTTGTTATAGTATGTTGTACCGTGATAATTTGCTGATTTAAATCTATACAAATAGGACAACTCATTCATCATCTGTATAATCAGAATAATCGGATGAATGATCACCGATATATTCTATATCGTCTTCTAAAATGATATATTGAACATTAGTATTTAATCTAAATAGTTTTCTCCATAAAAAATCTAAACTTAAATCTATATAATCCATACTAGCATAGAAATAATGATCTGCTAAATCTAGTGGATGAATAAACAGTAAACTAAGATAAAAAAAAAGAGCATTAAAGGTTGAATATAAAACAGAGTAAAGAAATAATGTAATAATTGAATCAAATAGTGTAAACAATAATTAATGAATGAACATATGTGTGCCATGTGTATTACGAATGTACTTAATCAATTAAATACTTGATTTGGTCTAAAACTTCTTCTTTATCCATTTTGATGGATTGATAAAAGTAATCAATCTGTCCTAAGAACATTCGTGCTTCCATTAAAAGTCCGTGATTATTATACTGAGTAGCTAATTGTATGAGATCTTGATAAAACTTTAGATACTTTAATTGTTCTTGTTCTACTTCTTCATAAAGCCGGATTAATTGTTTTAAATGTCGTTTAAGTTCAAAATACATCTTTAATCAATAAGATACTGAATTACAGAAAGATAATATGATCTAAGTTGAAGAACTTCAGTTCGTAGTTCGGTGACTAATGAAATGAGTTCATTTGTATCCTTCATTTGCTAGCTGGCAAGTGCTTTGATAGCTTGAGCATCTTGGTAGAGAGGATGATCTTCCGAGATATTATAGATGGGGTCTTGATACATTTTATGAGCATTTTTATTACTTACAATATATGTTCTAATTGATTCGTCGATTTCGGTAATGCGAGTAGAAGTTTGAGTAATATTTGCTTTCAGAGTTCTTTTTAAGTCAAAATAACTTATCATTCTTTCTGTAAAACAAAATATAATGCTATGAGTGGTGAGATGATGCAATATTGGATGATGTGATAAAACACTAAACAAAATTTAACCTCATACCTGTTGATTCGCTTGAATGTCAACTGTAAACGAATTGCGAGAGAGAGGAATGAGCAAAATTATTTAGTATTTCATAACATGCTCTGAAGGCTCAATTGAGCTTACATATATAGCGGAACGAAAAACTAAAACATAGCTAAAAGCCAAACAAATGGCCTGACAACCTTTCGGTTGTGAAAGACATAAAGAAAAAGTAAAGGAAATAGTAAGATTCCTAATAATTTACACTTTAGACAAAGGGGTGGTCACCTGGGACCTACATACTTGTCATTTTGCACTTGTCGGTTGCCTGCTTTTCCTTTATTCTTCAATTATAATGGTCGTGTCATCAAGAGAATCTTCTTTTTCCTGTACTGGCTGTCTGCTAGTTGATGCTTGTAGGCAATAATTGCATCTATGAGCTGGATAATCTTGTAATTGATGACAAATGGCATTTTTCCATGCTTCGGGTAATGGTTTAAAGATGCCATCCATTCTTGTGAATGGCTGACTGAATACTTGAATAATTTGAAGTCCTTCTGTACTAAGTGGTACTTTGTAACCAGATAACATAATCATATGTGGTCCTTTATAGTTAATCTTGAGCATGGTGTCTGGATATAATTTGTTGCACTGGTTGAATAATCCTTCGAGGTAATTGAGATTGAGTTTATTAATAGTATCCCAATGAAATTTGTACTTTGGTGGTTCATCTACTGAAGGGTAGATGTCGTTGCTAACTCCAATTTGAATATAGGCAATCCGATGTACTTTGATTGCTACTTTGGTACAATTGTCTGATGCTTCAAAAATCGGATAACTACTGTAGACCTTTAGATATACTTCACGATCTTTTGCAAATCGATCTTTGTACTGTCGCACTGCACGGATGAATCCTTCGGGGAAGTCTGATAATATTTTTAAATCCTGAATATAAATGGTGTCAACAAGTTCGCATTGAAAAAATAAAAATGTTGTTAATGCTTCTGCTCCGGGAAAAATAATTGCTTTCGGTCCAAATCGTCCTCGGTTTTGTGGATAATATTGTTGAGGTTTTTGCTCAATAGTCCATTCATTGAGTGACTGAAAACAGTCACAAAATGTCTCTGCTGTAATAATTATGGCTCCTTGATTGATTGTTGTTTCCATTGATCTAGTAGGTAGATTGTGAATTCTTTCTAAATCTATAGCTTTCCCAAAACTTTCATCGTTGGTGGTGTTGGAGGCGCATTGGTGAGTACTGTTTTGTATTGGGGTCGTAACGATGTGTGTTGAAACTCTTGTAATGATTGTTCTGCTTCTGTTCTTGTCGCAAAATTTTTGTGTATAATACTGCTTTTTCCAGTGATATGTATCGCGGCTTTTGCCCATTGGTCATAAACACCTGCTTGTGGTCCATTGTAGATGACATAAAATTCTGATTTTGCTGCTGGAGTTGTTGATGGAATAGTAGAACTTATTGCTTGTTGGAGAGTACTCGTTGGTGAAGGAGCTTGATTACTGGAAGAACTTGGTACTGGGATTGTACTTGTAGTGTTGGGTTGTTCAACTGCCGAGCTGGATGCTTGTTCTTGTCCTTTTAATAATGTAATGGTCGTTCGAAGTCTGTTTATCTCCTTTGTGACTGTACTAGTTTGTTGCTGAAGGTTGATCAATTCGGCTTCTTTTTGTATTAATGTATCTTCTAATTGTTTTACAACTGCTTCCATTCTCTTGTAAGAATATCTGGAAGAAAATTGTTAGTCGTTTTGATATAATGAATAGAAAATGTATATTGATTGAGTTCCAATTGCCATATGATAAGACGACCTTGGTTGTAATTCGTTTGAATTGTATATTTCGTAAATCCACATAGATACTTCAAGTCCTTTTAAATTGTAAATTTAACCGGTAATAGATCTATCCGCCATTTTCTCAAAGTTTTGAGACAGGCTAATGTTTCCTTCTCATGAGTTGTATACTTCAATTCAGTGGGATTGAAAGTCCCATTTATGTACTTGCATAATAAATACTTCTTGAGTTTGGGTGGTTGTGCCAGAAGGCATCTTGCCCATGTATCCTTGCTAGTATCTATTTGTACTAATAAATTATCTTGAGGGAGATAATTATAAAGTGTTGGTAATTTCGTACAAATTTTCTTAAGTCTTTGAACTGCTTGAGTATCCTCTAATGTCCAATGTCATTGATATTTTGTGCTACACTTTAACTGTAAAATTCTTCTTTCCTTTGCTAATTCTTTAAGAAATCCTTGATCAGAGATATAATTTAATAATCTAAGAAATTATTGTACTTGAGTTTTATTAGTTAATTGATCTGAAAATCATTGTAATTTTCTATGTATATTAGGTTGTAATTTGAAATATCCTTGATGAAATTCTATGCCTAAATAAATTCCTTTACATCTTGTTGAGTGTAAGGAATATTATTTTTAATATTAATTTCTTGTGTAGGATTTTTAAGATGGATTTGAATGAGCTCTTGGTTTTGATTTTTAATTGGATCTAATGGATTTTTGCTACAAAGCTACAAACTTCATTAAGTAGAGTATCTACTTCTAATTGAAGAGTTATATTGTTGAGAAGATAGAATTGAAGCGAATCTAATTTGGCCGTTATAATCTTAAGTTGTTGATAATAAGTAGTATGATATATTGGTATTTTCAAAATGATAGATTTTTATTAATGGTTTTTATGAAAGGAGTTTTTAATGTAATGTAATGTAAATACTGACATAAAGGATTATATAATTTAAGAAAACGAAAAAAGGATTAGCAATCATATAATTTTCAATGGATAGAAGATCCAGATTTTTTCAATCAACAAGGATATTATTATAAAGGATCAAAAATACGAAAATATCCAACAGAATATAAACCAAAACATATTACCCTAGGACCAGATGGTGTTTTAAATTTAGATTGCATTACAAATCCTGAAGAATTAATACACGAATGGTCAAGTAGAATTCAATTATTACTACAAGTAGAAAAACCTTTTGGTGATGTACCACAAAGTAAAGATTCAGTATGGATTTTTGTTACTTATAAAACTTCAGGAATTGTACATAGCTTTCTTGTCAAAAAAGAAGTTACATTAAAAGCTACCCCTCACTATCAAGCAACAACAAATGATGTCGATACTTTTGAAATCATTGGAGATGAAATATATAAAGAATTCATAGGAAATGATATTATCCTATATAAACAAGAACACACTCAAGCCAATAGACGAAAGGCATTACATCATTTAAATAATATGAGAATATGTAATATCTGTTATTTAGAAAACTATATCTGTGAATTTAGAACATATTATTATAAATTAAATAGAGCTGAACAAGAAATGTATATACACATTTTTATTCAAAAACTTCCTTACCCCATGAATTTAAAATTACAACAAAATTTTCAAGACAGAATCGACAATTATACTATTGCCCATAATTTAGGTGGAGCTATAGTAGTTACTCGAGAACTTCTAACAAAACAATGTTTAGAAGCCCGATTAAGAAAAACTTTAAAACATCAAAACATACAATCTTGTTGTAACCAAAATGCAGAAGTACCACAACAATATGGTTGTGAAATTCCTAGACAAAAAAGACATAATAAAAAATATAAAAGGTATAATAAATCTTATCATTGGAAAAGATATCCATCACAACGATTGAGAAATAGAAATAAACCATTTAAACCTTATCGAAAATATTTTAGAAAATATAAATATCGAAAATACAAAGCTAAAAGAAAGGATTGTCCTCAAAGAAAGAAAAATTGTAGATGCTGGATTTGTAAGGAAGAAGGTCATTATGCAAATCAATGTTCAAAGAAAACTGATAAAAAATATAATAATCAAGTTCATATTTTATACTCTACTTATCAAAACTAATTAGAACCCGTTAAATCTGAATATAATACTGATTCTACAATCTCTTCTATATATTACTATGAATCTGAATCTGAAGCAATTCCGAATCAACAGCTAAATCCCAATACTACCTTTATTCAAGTAGTAATTTAGAATAAAAAGGTAAATGCTTATATAGATACATGAGCAACTATTTGTATCGCCTCCAAACAATTATTAAATTCTAGGAAAAAAACTTGAAAAACCTTTACAAATTAGAATAGCTGACGGAAGTTTCAAATTTATTTGGTATGTTAGTTATTATAATAATATATTAATTGAAAATTATACATTTTCGATTCCTTCAACAGGATTACCTTTAATTATAGGAAATAATTTTCTTAAATTATATAATCCTTTTTGTCAGTATTTACATTACATTACATTAAAAACTCCTTTCATAAAAACCATTAATAAAAAATCTATCATTTTGAAAATACCTATATATTATACTACTTATTATCAACAGCTTAAGATTATAACGGCCAAATTAGATTCGCTTCAATTCTATCTTCTCAACAATATAACTCTTCAATTAGAAGTAGATACTCTACTTAATGAAGTTTGTAGCTTTGTAGCAAAAATCCATTAGATCCAATTAAAAATCAAAACCAAGAGCTCATTCAAATCCATCTTAAAAATCCTACACAAGAAATTAATATTAAAAATAATATTCCTTACACTCAACAAGATGTAAAGGAATTTATTACTGAATGTACTGAATTATTAGAAAAAGGATTAATAAGTCCTAATACAAGCAAAACATTCTGCACCTGCTTTCTATGTAAATAACTTTGCTAAACAAAAACGAGGAAAATAAGAATGGTTATAAATTATAAAAAATTAAATGATGCAACTATAGGTGATGCAAATGAACTACCTAGAAAATATTATATTATCAATAAACTAAAAGGACGTATTTGGTTTACAACATTAGATGCTAAATCTGGTTATTGGCAACTTAGATTACATGAAAATACAAAAGAATTAACAACATTTACTTGTCCCCCTTAAAAACATTATCAATGAAATGTATTACCTTTTGGATTAAAACAAGCCCCTAGTATTTATCAGCGATTTATGGATAACAATTTAGAAGGACTAGAAGAGTTTACTTTTGTCTATATGGATGATATTATTATTTTTGCTAATCAAGATAAAGAAGATCATTTAAAAAAGGTCAAAATCGTTTTACAAATATGTAAGGAGAAAGGTTTAATATTAAGTAAAAAGAAAGCTAAAATTGCACAACAAACTATTGAATATTTAGGCGTAGAATTTCATCAAGGATATTTCAAATTACAACCTAATATACTTAGAAAATTACAATTATTTCTAGATCAATTAACCAATAAAACTCAAGTACAACAATTTCTTGAATTATTAGATTATATCTCTGATCAAGGATTTCTTAAATAATTAGCAAAGGAAAGAAGAATTTTACAGTTAAAGTGTAGCACAAAATATCAATGGCATTGGACATTAGAAGATACTCAAGCAGTTCAAAGACTTAAGAAAATCTGTACGAAATTACCAACACTTTATAATTATCTCCCTCAAGATAATTTATTAGTGCAAATAGATGCTAGCAAGGATACATGGGCAGGATGCCTTCTGGTACAACCACCCAAAATTAAGAAGTATTTATTATGCAAGTACATAAATGGAACTTTCAATCCTACTGAATTGAAGTATACAACTTATGAGAAGGAAACATTAGCCTGTCTCAAAACTTTGAGAAAATGGCGGATAGATTTATTACCGGTTGAATTTAAAATTCAAACGGATTCAAAGTACCTATGTGGATTTATCAAGTATACAATCAGATCGAATTACAACTAAGGTCGTCTTATTAGATGGCATGGAATTAAATCAATATACATTTTCAATTCATTATATTAAGACAACTAACAATTTTCTTGCAGATATTCTTACAAGAGAATGGAAGCAGTTTTAAAACAATTAGAGGATACATTAATACAAAAGGAAGCCGAGTTGATCAACCTTCAACAAAAAACCAGTACTTTTACAAAAGAAATAAACAGACTCCGAACTACCATTACATTGTTAAAAGAAAAAGACCAACCATCCAGTTCCACCACTGAACAACCCAATACTACTAATAGTTCAACCACGCCTTTAACTCAAGTACTACCAAGCTCTTCCAGTAATCAACCACCTCTTCCACCTACACAATCTTCAATCTAACCAGAACCCAAGGAATCAAAATTATATGTCATCTACAATGGACCTAAAGCAGGTATCTATGATCAATGGCATCAAGCAGCTACTCATATCATTAGAAAGAGTAGTATTATACATAAAAGTTTTCCCACTTGGATTGAAGCAGAAAAATCATTCAAAGACTACCAAAATCCACCACTTCGTCCTCAAAGGAAAAGCCATAGACCTGGAAAGGATTCACCACCTCCCTACAAGAACCTTAGATGGTGCTATCAATCAAGGAGCCAAAGTAATTACAGCAGAAACATTTTGTGATTGTTTTCAATCATTTAATGAATGGACAACAGAAATGAAGCCTCATCAATACTATCCACAGAATCGAGGAAGATTTGGACCAAAAGCAATCATATTTCCAAGAGCTGAAGCATTAACAACATATTTATTATTTCAGTGCGGACTCGTTGATACAATCTACATTCAGAACCTACAAATATTATCAGAATTCCCCAATGGATTCATCAGTGCAGCCAAGAATTACAAAGATAGATTTGCCAAGGATCGAGAAATATTAATAAAAGTCTACAGCAGCTATCCCATCTTTGAAGCATCAGATACATGTATCAAGGCAGCAATCAAAGTACATCGAATTGCCTATCTACAGATCGGAGTAAGCAATCGCATCTACCCACCAGTAGATGAACCACCAAAATATGAATTTCATTGGGACACCATCAACAAGCTCAACCTTAATTATCTCGAAGGAATATTTAACCAGTGCAACAAAATCAACAATGAATCATTACTCAAGATCAACTACAAGGGACCCCATATGATTATACTCTCAGCATACAAAGCACCTCTCAGTCTAGAAGCAGTACAAATTATTCAAACGTTCAGTCAACCTTTCACTCATATGGATGGCATTTTTGATCCATTATCAGAAGCATGGAAGTATGCCATTTGTCATCTATTAAGAGACTATCCAGCATACAAATGCAATTATTGCCCTTAGACATCAACAATAGGACCACCAGCACAAGAAAAAGATGATTCTTTGGATGACACAACTATCATAATTGAGGAATAAAGCAAAAGAGAACAACCGACAAAAGCAACAAGACAAGCATGTAGGTCCAGATCAACCACCTCTTTGTAAAAAGATGTAAATTATTAGGGTATCTTACTGTTTACTTTTACTGTTTCTCTTTACTTTAGCATTTTCTTTTTTCTTTATGTCAGACTTAAAACCTGGACAAGATATACATAAATCTGTTTTGAAAAAACTATTCAACCGTCAAAATATAATCTATTTCGGAAACATGATTTATGAAACACCTGTTAGAATAGATCAATGTAACGGACATATTAGAATTAGTCTTATCGATCAAGAACAAATTATAAAACAAATACAACAATTACCCGAAAATAATCGAAAGAAAATTGGTTATATTCACCTTTCTACTATACAAATTTTATTAAAATCTACTTTTCAGGAAGGAATTGATTCACCTATTAGAATGACAATTTTGGATGAAAGAATGACTAACTTAAATGACCAAATTATTGGAATGATGAACGGTAATTTGGCCTATGGAAAAATAAAATTCAATGTAAGGCTAAAATTAGGAATCCCTTTATTATCATCAGATCTACAAGATACTATTACTATTGCATATAAGTTTTACAAAGAAAATTTAATGAATCAAGGACAATATCCTTTTTCCATAACATATTAGAATATTTATGCTTTAACTAACTCTCACCATAGTATTGAATTCAAAAATACAGAACAAATCTATATAGATCAACTTTTCCAAGATGCTGCAAAAGTAGGAACCAAATTTCATACTAAATTAAGACCCTTACCATCCATCCAATATCCATTTCCTATTAATCAAACCATTAACAGAAGACATTCTTTTTCTGAACAAACTTTTCCACAAGTACCTTTACTCAATAGATCACATTCTTTTCACATCCAACGACCATTTCGATCTCTTGAACCTAATCCAATTAGAATTACATAAACAAAATTTGAAAAACAAAAACAATTAGATAATATTCAACAACTTACTGATCTCACTACATATGTCAAAAATACATTATAACTACGTTAACACAACAAGTTGCTGATCATAGTAATCAACAAAAACAACTCGAAGAAAAAATCAACCTTCTATTAGATACACAAACTGAAATCTTACACTATGTAAAACAAATAATTGAAAAATCGAACAAAACTGATTATCGAGCAATGTTATGAGGATGATAATGGTTCCGACTAGATCCAATTGCCTCTAACTCGAGAAAACCCAATGAGGTTCAGACCAAACAATGTCCAATTGGCTTAAACTAACCCGATATATCATGATTCATATATTTGATTTCTTGTTATATATAGTGGTTTTAGGTTAAATGGACCAAGTGGGAGAATGTAAGTTTATCTCCTAATCATGCATATGGTCCATTTAAAAAGCACTTTACCCTACCCACTTATCTCTGTTGCCCACCTACCTAGCTCATCGTCTTTGCGATGGCCGAAGGCTTTGAGTGGTTTTTTCAGTGGATTTATATCCATAGTTTGGTTCCTATTCTAGAAAAAGCAGCCCTTACACCATCTCTGTTGCTTACGGAAGAGGATAGAACGCTCTAAACACGTTCAGCTCTTCGGTGGATCACGACAATGGCTGGAGGTATTGTTATTCTTAGTCTTCCGCTGCTGTTGTTTACATATATATTATGGTGATATATATGTTGTTTTTTGCATGTGTTTTATACGTTATGTTGTGTATGAAATGCATGGTTGAGTTTACATTTGGTATCAGAGCTTTTGGCTTTCCTCTGTCTTGCCATAAAACTGCTGAAAACCACCGAAAATGTTTTGCTCTGTTTTCCTTCTATTTTTGTTATGATTTTTCTGCCATGTATGTATGTGTTGAGGGTGTTGATTTTTTCAATGTTTTGGCCCTCCTTGAGACGTTAAACTTGTTATGTCGTCATCCATGGAGCATGCGACGTTGTCTGGAGGTGGAGGGACGATGGTCGTACGTGAAGGTGTCAACGTTGCCATTTCGTGAACGTTGCATGGTCGGCTCCGCTACGTCTCGTGCACGTCGTCTGGCTACTGTCGTCCCACCGCCGACATCCTCGTACAAATCGACGACTTATGGGCTCCAAACCAGTCGGAGCTCCGACTGGTTCCAGTCGGGTCACACCCGACCCGGCTGGAGGTTGAAGACGACTTCCTTTCATTTTTTTTAATAAAAAAATTAAAATTGATTTGTTAGACTTGGGCTTATTTTCCGATCTAGCCTTTCAACATATTTAGTTGGACTTGGGCTTATTAGTTGTAGATCTAGCCCCTTAATCTTATGATTTTTATTATAAAATCAATTTTGGGTTTGATTACAATTATTTTGTATGTCTTCTTTAATTTTATGACATGCATATAATAATTGATTAATTGCCACTTTTGTGTATATAAATTCATGTTTATTATACATGCAAATTTAGATTACATATTTTGTTTAATTTTGCACAAATTACATGTGATTAATTGCCAATTTTGTGTGTATAAATACATGTTTATTATACATGCAAAAAAATAGATTAATTATTTTGTGCATTATTATTTAATTTATTTGCATTATTTATGACTTAATGCAAATATTTAGGCTTTAATTTAAAGCTTACAATAATGTTAGTGATCATATGATTTTAATTAATTGGGAGTAGCCACAACATCTCAAATTAATTATAATTATATATTTAGGTTTAAGATCACATTAAGACATAAATTGTAATTAATTGTTGATGGCGTGTCAAACCAGCAAAAATAAATTCCTACTCTAGAACACTTAAAAGAGTAAAGTGGTGAATAGGGTCGAACCACAGAGACCAATGTAGCAATTGTCTATTTGTGTGAAATCAAAAATAAAAATAAAATATAAAATATAAAATAATTGATTTGGAGATGATTAATTTTAAAAAATAAAATCACGCAGGAAGAAATTAAAAATAAAGATTGAAAATAATATAGAGAAAAGCCTAGCCAAGGTACTCTCCCGCCTGATACCGTAATTCGATTATAGACTCAAAAATATAAATTTTGTTCATTCCTATGGACAAAGTTATAGCAGACAGTGAACAACACCAATCTACCAATCCATTCGTAATTATTCGATAACCCCGAGTAAAGCGCCGCAGATTATTACCCTAACCAATTAGACTATTCCCGAGTAAAACTCCGCAGAATATAATCTATGGCAGCAATAGGCTCTAATGGACCCTCGTCTTAGCCAACAGAATCGAAAAAGCCGCAATCTATAAATTATTTAATCTCATTAATTTCTTAATTGAAATTAATTTGCCACTTCGATAGATAGGAATCACGGATTAACTAATCTATTCGGAAATTTATCATCAAGTCAATCAATTAACAGGTCTCATTAATCAATAAACTCAATGATAATAAATCGATTAAAATGCGGAGATTAAATAAACATAAGAAATAAACGACAACAATTAAACCATAGGAGTCTCAC
>JANIPN010000003.1:22756054-22769074 GCA_027478595.1 Erythroxylum anguifugum
TCCTCTCTTTAGGATCTCCTTTAAACCACAGAGCACCTCAAGACGAGTCAAACAAAAGAACTAACCCATGTTGAGCTTGGCTATCTCTCATCTAGAGAAAGAATCCCTGAAAATGTTGTTGCGCCCGACAGTTTGCTGCTTTTGAATAGCATTTCAGTTAAAAAAAAAAGGGGTGCAAGTGTACATGATTTGTCAGGGAACCATCTCAACTTGTGCCAGATCCGAAGGGGATGTTTTGGAGAACTATCATCTAAACAAAATCCAAGTAAAATCTCAACACACATTGTTCCAAGGCTGAACCTCTTGCACATCTGGCAACGCCCCCGAAAATCATCAATCCAACACAGGTTCGGCACACTTAAATTCTACCCTCACGCCAAGTGAATGAATTCATGTTCAATAGTACCATGGCACTTATGCGCATAAAAATAATAAATAAATAAAACTAGGATATTTACATGTAATGGTGGTAATATACAATTAAGAATTAGATATTAAAAGTTAAGTTTGACTCAGGATCCTTTGAAATCTCACACTTATATATATATATACACATCAGTAATTCTTTATATCTAAATTTTCCGTTTATTTATTTGTTCGTTTTAAACTTGAGAATTTTGTTTCTGTACTTATTGGGTCTGCGATATTTAGATTCAACGTAAGAGGCTAGGTGTTGATATAAATTAATCCGTCACTCATCCGCAGCTCACACGAGGTCTCCAAATAACAAAAATTGGTTATAGAAAAGAGAAAGAAAGAGTTACAAACAGAGAGAGAGAGAGAGAGAGAGAGATAAACATCATTGTTTTATAACAAGCATGTTGTATACTATGTTGGAGACAGGCTTTAATACATTTCGTGAGTCATTCCCTACACTCAAGTACATACGTCGTTCTCTAGTCTTATTCTAAATGTTGTGTATAAGTTAACTAATATTTCGGACCTTCTGCGTTTTTTGTTCATGCTCCTTCATCTTCGTCAATCTCCACAACAATCTCTTTCTCCTTAATTTCTTTGTCTATCATATTAATTTCAGGAAATCGCTTTTGGAGGTCAAAAACATACTCCCATGTAGAGCTAGTGTTTTCCTTGTCTGACCATTGAATTAACCATTGTGTGATTGCTCGGTTGTTTCTTTTAGTAATTCGTCTGTCCAATATTGCTACTAGAACTCATTCTACAGGCATAAGAAATTCTAGTAGCGATGAAGAAGTACGGTCTTGGCCTTCATGCGCCTTTTTAAGCTGCAAAACATGAAACACTGGATGTATTACTGCATTGGTTGGAAGTTCTAACTTATAAGCTGCCTCTCCAATACGTTGAATCACCCTTATGACCTGTAGTATAATGGGGATAGCTTCTGATTGCTCCCCCTCTGTAAAGAGAACTGCTTGTATGGTTGTAGTTTTAACAACACCATGTCTCTAACCTTGAATTCTCTCTCTGAACGTTTAGAATCTATGTACTGCTTCATGCAATTTTGGGCCCTCTGTAAATGAAATCTTGTGACATTAATCATAGCCTCTCTGTTCTGTAAAACTCTATCAACTTCTAAAACTTTCAGATATCCTACAATATAAGGAGAATACATTGGTGGCAGACAACCATACAAAACTTTAAATGGAGTGGTATTAATGGTAGCTCGGTAAATGGTATTGTACCACCATTCCGCTAACGCCAACCATTCTCTCCATTTCTGAGGTGTTTCACCACAGAAACAGCGCAAATAGGTCTCAAGAATCTTGTTTACTGCCTCCGTATATCTAGCCATTTGTGGATGGTAGGCAGTCAAATATTTCAGCTTAACCCACTGTAACTAAAGAAGCTCTAGCCAAAATTTACTCAAGAAAACCGAATCTCTGTCACTAATTATGGACTCCGGCATTCCATGTAACTTAAACACATTATTAAGGAATAATTTGGCTATATCACAAGCAGAGTAAAGGGTGCTTGATGGGAATGAAGTGAGAGTATTTTGTGAACTTATCTACCACCACCAATATAACAGACTTCCCCTTCGAAACAGGTAAACCCTCCAAAAAAATGAATACTCACCTCCTTCCAGCTTCCATCTGGTATCCTGAGAGGTTGCAATAAACCAGGATAAGCAGAGTTGCCATATTTATTTCTCTGACAACTCATACAATTATGAACATAAAACCTCACATTATGAGTCATGTCCCTTTCGGAAAAACATTTTTTGTAGCTTCTTCGTAGTGGCAACCGCACTTGCATGGCCTCCCATGGCATCGTCATGACTATTGCCTATGATCTATTAAGGGAGTCTCGAGTTAGTCCCCACAACCAAACGTCCCTTCCATCTTAATAACCCTTCCTTCCATTTGTATGCACAAGATTTAGCATTTCCAGATTCCAATGTCTTGATTAAGTCTTGAATTACTCCATCTTCCTGCCAACTCTTTTTTATTTCTTCTTATAGCTCACCCTGCATCTGTGTTACTGATATCATTAACATTTCTGCACTCGTGATTCTTGAAAGGGAGTCTGCAATGGCATTCTCTTTACCACTTCGGTATTGCACTTCAAAATCATATCCTAAAAGCTTCGGTCGCCATGATTGTTGAAACAGAGTTGACAGACGTTCGTCCAACAAGTATTTTAAACTTCGATGATCGATTATGATGATAAAAGGTCTGGGAGTCAAATAGTGATGCCACTGTTTGATGGCCTTAATTACTACCAGACACTCCTTCTCATACGTGGATAACCCACGATGCCTCCTTCCCAATGACTTACTTAAGAAGGCAATGGGATGGCCTTCCTGTTGCAATACCGCACTGATTCCTTGTCCATATGCATCGGCTTTGATTACAAATGTTTTGGAAAAGTCTGGTAAAGCTAACACCATAGCAGACATAAATGCTTTCCTCAAGCTCTCAAAAGCCATTGGTTCCTCCTGTTGTCAGCTCCAATTAGATGCTTTTTCCTTCGAAAGCAGTTATGTTAGTGGTTTTTTCTGTCGCCCCATGTCCTTTAATGAACCTCCTATAATATGCAGTAATTCTCAGAAATTCTCGCAACTCCTTAATACACTTCGAAACAGGCCATTCTTCGATTGTTTTTACCTTTTGCAAATTTGTTACCACAACTTCTTCATAGATGGTATAACCTAAGTAACTTACCCGTCGAGCTCCGAAAACACATTTGCTTCCTCGTAGAAATAATTGATTGTCTAGTAATATGAAGGGCTATAGAAATATGTTCTATATGTAATGTTAATGATGAACTGTATATCAGTATATCATCAAAAAAAACTAGGATGAAACAACGCAGAAATGGTTTAAACATTTCATTCATTAACCATTGAAACATGGAGGGTGCATTCGTCAGCCGCCCGAAGGGCATCATAAAGAACTCGTAATGTCCCTCATGCATTTTGAAAGCTGTCTTTGGCATATCTTCCGGTTACATTTGGATTTGGTGGTAAACCGAACGCAGATCCAACTTGGAGAACCAACTGGCTCCGTGCAGCTCATCCAACATTCCTTCAATGAGGGGTATCGAAAATTTGTCATTCACCGTATACTTGTTCAGCTCCCAATAGTCCACACACATCCTCCACAAGCTTTCCTTCTTCTTGACAAGAACTACTAGCGACGCATATGGACGGTAGCTGTGGCGGATGAACCTTGCTTCATGAGTTGTATAACCTCTTGTTCTATTATATACTTCTGCGTTCTTGAATAACGGTATGGCCTCACGTTGATTGTATCAACTCCGTCCATCAGCACAATTTGGTGGTTGTACTTGCGATTCGGAGGGAGAAGAGATGGTTCCTAGAGCACCTCTGCATAATCGGACAATACTACATTAATCTTGTCGAACACACTTCCTTGTTCCTCTGTCATTCGCAACTACTGGAGTTGATATTCGATTGGAGTGGAAAGTTGTATCATAAGCAACTGTCCACTTAACGAACACTGTAGAGTCTTTTGGAGCCCTTTACTTGAAATAATTCTTGATTTGCCCTCTGGATCTCCACGCAAGGTCACCACCTTCCCCTCCCAACTAAACGTCATTGTCCTAGTCCTAAAGTTGCATAAGACATCGTTTAATCCTACTAGCCATTGAAATCCCAAAACGACGTCAAAGCCTCCTAATGATAATACCAGAGCGTCCATACTGAACTACACGCCTTGCATGAACCATGCAAAGTTTCTGCAACACTGTCGACATTACAGTTGTAATCCTCCACTCACCGCAATTGAAACATGATCAATTTCTCTAAGGTCACACTTTCCTTTCCTCGCCACCGCAATGCCCACAAAATTGTGTGTACTGCTGTTATCAATGAGTATGTGAATATGCCGCCGTTGATGCATCCCCACTAGCTGCATTTGTTTAAATTTTGTCTCCCTTAAGAATCCTAACATTGCCTGCATGGAAACCATGGGACAGTCTTCGTCTACACAACCTTCCTTCAAATCCTCTGACTCTTGGTTGGTTGACACCTTCCCACTGTCATTCTCTTCAGAAACTACGTAGAACTATAGCTATCTCTTCTTCCATTTATGACCAAACGTATATTTCTCTTCGCACCAAAAACAGAGCCCTAACGCCCTTTTTTCATCGAAGTCTCTACTATAGATGGGCTTTGAAGGTTTGTAAGGTCACGCCGATGGAGATCATAGTGTTGAAGGCGGTGTGGGTAATATACTTGTTGTGCTCGAACTGCCATTAAGTGTTGTTAAGTGAGGTGCCTTTAAGGTTGAATTGAAATTATTCCCATTAATCACGTTCCTTGTGGACTAGGTTTTGTTCATCATAGAATTTCCTGTTGATATCAGTATTGCTTCCTCTTTCTGAGCTAACGTGTAGGCCTGATGTAAGGAATGAGGTTTGTGTAACTTCACCGCAACACCAATCTCCAGCTTAAGGCCCTTAACAAAGAAATCAACTAGGTATTCCTTTGAGAGAGAAAGCCTATTAGAGTGATGATCAAATTGCACACAATATTCTAGTATTGTCCTGTTTTGCTTCAACTCCTTAAAATCCCCACAGGATCATCAAAACTTTTTGCATCAAACTTCTATTTAAGAGCCCTCGTGAATTCTGTCCACTCCACCACCTCTGTTTTATTACGATTTCTGATGAACAACCGATACCATTCCTGCGCACATTCATCCATGTGCAGAATGACTACGTTCACCATCATTTGCTCTGGAGTCTGGTCTAACAGAAAAATTGTTCTCAACGATACAACCACAGCTTAACATTGTCCCCATCAAATGAAGGAAATTCAATTATGCTCAACCTCGTTGATGTAACATTCCCTTCCTTGTCATGTTGCGCCGGGTTGTTTTTAAGTGTATGATATGTTATACTGCTTCCTTCCCCTTGTTTCGACAGTTCCGGTGAAAGCGTCGTTTGTAACTCCCACATTTCTTTTTCCAATTTCTCTGTTTCATTTTGCACCTCTGATAGTAACCTCTCACTTCTAACTTACATTTTCATAAGCAACCGTTTATGCCGGCTCTGTGATTCCATGAGCATTTTCTCACTCCGACCTTGCGCTTCCATGAGTCCCGTCAGGGTATCTTCCAACCTTCAGAACTCCGCTCCTCTAGTCCCTTATGCCATTGTCTATCCCAAATCGTCTACTCTGATACCAATTTGTTGATAGAAATTAATTCTTCACTCAACCGCAGCTCACACGAGAGCTCCGAATAACAGAAATTGGTTATAGAAAAGAGAGAGATAAACATCATTGTTTCATAACAAACATGTCGTACACTATGTTGGAGACACGCTTTAATACATTTCGCAAGTCATTCCCTACACTCGAGTACATACGTCGTTTTCTAGTCTTATTCTAAATGCTGCGTATAAGTTAACTAATATTTCAGACCTTCTGTGTTTTTTTGCTCATGCTCCTTCTTCTTCGACAATCTCCGCAACACTATGACTTGGTTGTATTGTTGGTGAGACCGGCTACGTCAATTTTTTCTATCCTTTTAGGATTTTTCTTTGTGATTACACAAAACACAGTTCCGAAAGTATATGCTGATTCGTGCAAGTTAGTGACTTTGGCTAAAGGATTGACAAAAATAGAAATTTTTGTTCATTTTGATAGGTAAGCGATCTTCCTGTTAGCATTTTCAAAGGGAACAGTTTATCTATGGCCACTAAGAAGTATTTGATATCCCGAAGAATTCACAATGCATTATTCACTATCAGAGTTGAAGATTTGAAAGATGACCTTTTCGTCTCACTTATGCCATGCACTTTTGAGGTACGTCTATAAATTGTGTTGTAGGTGATGTCAGTTGAATTCATCTGTCATGATTGGTTAAAGTTTAGTAGTTTCAGGATTGCGTATCAAAACCATTAGCTGAATCCCTTTGATGCAAACTTCGCTGAAAACATGACGCTGGTTATATGAGCTGTTGATTTGTGCTAAATAATTTTGCAAACTGTTGTAATTTTTGCATCTCGTCCTCTTTGGATTATATTAGAACGAGAGTAACTTTGGGGTTGCATTCCTTCTCTCTATTTTCTCATAGGTTGGTGTGGTGTGATTACTAGTCTGGTAGTTTTAGGTAAACGCTTTTTTTTTTTTTTGCTACAGAGGATGAAAACAAAAGACACCCTAACTAATGCAGAGTTCTGTGGTACAAAGCGCCATGTAGGTCGCGGGGGAATTGGTCCCTAACGGTCACCGGCGGGTCCTCTAGTATATGCAGGCTAGGATTGAAAGCTCTTACAAGTGAAGCCAGCCGGTCTACACATTGGTTGCCTTCGCGGCACACGTGTTGGAGTCGCACTTCCCAAGCTCTGTGGAGTAATCCGCGAGTACCTGTCACCAACAAAATATCATCAGTTAAGTATAATCTGGAAGAGGAGAGGATGTTAATGACCTCCAGGGAATCAACTTCCACAATCACTTTTCAGTAGCCCATCGCCCAAGCCAGGATAAGGCCCCGAATGAACTCCCCAGAGTTCCGCAGTGACAGGAGAAGCCTAACCAATGTGATGGAGGAAGTCGCTACACCATCTCCCATAACTGTCACGTAGCAAACCGCCCGCTGTTGCACGATTGGATCCTGGGTGAACAGCCCCATCCGAGTTAAGCTTAATCCAGTCTGCTGCCGGTTTAGTCCACCCAACTAGCTGGTCGGCAAGGAGACCCTGATTATGCACAACACAATTCTCCGTTACCCGTGCTCGGTCGATCCACCTAACAAAATCCATAACGATTTGGGGACCAGCGTCAGGCCAGACAAAAGTTGCCTCAAAGATGTTACGATTGCGTCATTGCCACAGCAACCAGCATGCGACCCCATAAACGATACCCCAATTAGCCTGGTTAAATTAAGTCTGCTGCCGAAGGTTGTGAACTACCCACTGATCGGCGTCTAGTTGGAAAAAGGTGGGGCCCACCACCTCCGAGGGGAACTTGCACCAGAAAGCTTTCACGCTCGAGCAACTACGAAGGGCATGCAAACTTGATTCTTCTTGCCCACAAAAGTGATAGGTAGCATCCACGGTGAGCTGGTGGGTCACGTGCTGTTGATTGGTCAACAGTTTGCCTTTAGTAAAGAGCCACAGGAAATAACGAATTCGCTGAGGGCCTGGCTATTTTCAGATGAAGGCCCACTGTAAACCGCCCATGACCAGTGGGGGCCCCAACCATCATATCGGTTGTGTGGTCGTCAACCGAAACTGGTATCTCCGCGATATCTATACAAACCATGGAGGGTAAGTAATGCTGGAACAAATGCCAGCGCCAGTTACCACTTTCATCAGTAACGTCAGCCACTGTTGCAGAAAGGAGGCTATTGGGGATAGGATTGGTCACCACTCTTTGGCCCAATTATCCAACCAGGAACGTATGTGCTGCCCATTACCCATCTTCCATTTCAGACCTTGACAAACATACTGTCACATGGCAGCAATCCCCTTCCAAATGACCGAGGCTCCCCGACCTGTCTATATTAGCGGAGGGGGGATTGAGGCCCAGGTGATACTATTCCTAACAATTCTGACCCAAAGGGAAGTGGGTTGGGTGAGCAAAGTCTATCCAAGTTTAGTCAATAAGGCATCAATGGAGGCGCGAATACGTTTAAGGCCTAGACCACTGGCTTGTTTAGGCTGGCAAACAAAGTCCCAGTTGACCAGATGGATTTTCTTCTGATCGTTGGTTGCGCCCCAGATGAAATCTCTCATGAGACGTTCTAAATTGTCACAAAGGTGCCGCGAGAGACGCACTGTCTGCATCATGTAAATGGGTAACGATGAAACAACAGACTGGGTGAGAGTAACCTGCCCCGCCAAGGATAAACTCTTGGCTCGCCAGCCCGCGAGTTTTTTCTGAGCTCAGTCTAAGAGGTATTGGTAAGTGTGACGAGACGTACGCTCATGGATCAGAGGGACACTTAAATACTTTCCCAGATTGGACGCACAAGGAATAAGTAGGGTTTGACTGAAGCGACGAGCGGTAGAAGTGTAAACATTCTTTAAAAAAACACTCAAGTTTTGTCTAAATTAACTTTTTGCCCTGAGGCTTGACAAAAGTCCTCTAAAGTCCTGGCGATAACTTCCGTTTGGGAGTCCTCTGCTTTAGCAAACAAAACAAGGTCATCGGCGAAGAAAAGATGCGAAATGGGAGGCCCTGTAAGGCTCAGCCGAATCGGTTTCCACTACCCTGCACCCACGGCATGGAAGATGAGCTGACCCAACCGTTCCATATAGAGGACAAAAAGGTAAAGCGAGATCGGATCCCCCTGACGAATACCACAGGAAGGAGTGAAAGGATCCATCAAAGTACCTTGCCAATCAACTTGCATAGACACCGTGGTCACATATTTCATAATGACTTGGAGTAGCGAACTCGGGAGGCCAATGCCTTCTAGCGTATTCTAGATAAAGTCCCACCGGAGGCGATCATAAGCTTTCTCCAAGTCCACCTTAATAGCCATGAAGCCCGTGTGGCTGGTCTTTTTGCGCATCGAATGAATGACCTCTTGGGCAATAATGACGTTGTCCGTAATTTGCCAGCCTGGGATAAAGCTACATTGATTGGCCTCGACTAAATAATCCAAATGAGGTTTCAGTCAATTAACTATAATTTTGGATATGATCTTGTAAGGCACATTGCACAGGCTAATTGGGCGAAATTGGGTGATATGCTGAGGGGAAGGGATTTTGGAGATCAGGACCAGAATGGTATGATTTAAATCTGTGTCCTAGCGATCTAGTCAAAAGACGGCCTGAATGTACTCGGTCACGGTTGACCCTATCTGACCCCATTACTTTTAAAAGAAAAGCGCATTGAAACCGTCGATCCCAGGGGCCTTATTGGGATGGATGTCAAAAATTGTCGTCTTGATTTCAAGATCATGAAGCGGCTGGGTGAGAGTGTGTAGCCTGGCTTCCGAAAGCGTAGGGAAAGCTCCCGTGAGCTGAAGGCTGTGATCAGGCCGGTCGTCGTTGGTGTAAAGCTGAGAAAAGAAGTCCTTAGCCATAAGGCCTAACTGAAGTGGATCAGAAATTGTAAGGCTAGTAGAGATAACGAGGCTCTCAATTCACAGCTTCTTACGACGAGAGAGAGTGAGGGTGTGGTAGTATTTAGTATTTCTTTCCTCGTGGGAGATCCAGTCACACCGAGCTTTCTGGTGCCAATAAATTTCTTTCTCGCATAGAACCTGCATCAGTTCCCCACTCAGCTGGTCCTCCAACCCTAAAAGGGACTCCGAGGGATCAATCACCATTGTTTGTCGAATGCCCTCTAAACGAGCCAAAAGCCTCTTTTTTCGAGAGAAGATATTGCCAAAGTCTGATTTGTTCCAACTCGTGAGGTGCTTGGAGAACTTAGCAAGAGCTTGCCCCATAATGTCCTTCGTGGGTAACCAATGCTCGGCGACCACCTTCTCGAAGTCTGGATGAGTGAGCCATGCATTTTGAAAATGGAAGAGAGGGGTTCTTTGGGTAGTTGGGAGCTGTCTTTCCAGGTGGATCAGTATAGGTCGATAATTGGACCCAAGAAAAGGTAAGTGGTGATTCACCGTGTCTGGATAAGCTTACAACCAAGAAGTAGACCCGAACATGCGATCTAGTCTAGCACGGACCACTCCTCTCCTCCAAGTAAACTTAGAGCCCACATAGACTAGATCATGGAGACCACTCTCATACACCCAATCTCAGAACTTTTTATTAACCACCCGTGTGGCCAGAGCATCGCCCTATTTGTCAGAGGTTTCGAATTTTGCATTAAAATCACCTATGATGAGCCAGGGTCTAGTCGTAGAATTACCTAACCAAGTAAGGACGGGCTAGAGGAGATTTTGGGTTGAAATTTGTGAGCTAGCATAGATCGCAGTAAAATCAAAAAGACCCAAAGGCGTGTTTAATAGTGGTGTGCAGAAATTGACGATGCGCAATTATTACAGACAGATCATAACTATCCTTCCATAATAGCCAAATACCAATGGAAAAAACCCGCAGCTTCGACTCGAACCGAAAAGTCAAATCCTAATTTAAGAACTACTTTCGTCGCCCATGCGCCACTAAGTCGGGTTTCGAGTAGAATCAGGATACCAGAGTTATAACGACGAAGATAATTACGCAGGATAGTATAGAACTGAGACCCTCCTGCCCCTTGACAATTCCAGATTATAATGGACATAAAGGTAAAAACGGGAAAATTACGCGACGGGAGTACAATTATTACCTCCCTCAAGTTCGCCTAGGGTACCCTCGATCAGCTGTTGCGAGGCAAGTCTCGGATCAGGAGGACCGGACTGCAGGACACTTGTCACCTCGGACTCTCCTACCAGGTCCGGAGGGTCATTGGGATGTTGGCCCGATCGGTTCGTTGTGCCAGACGAACCTACCGAGTCCTCCATGCCCTCCATCTGCTGTAGGCGTTCCTCAACCCCCTGGGCGCCCGCCTCGATAATCTGACGATCGCAGACCATTTCCATATGTGTATTAATTGCAATGGCGATGGTCCTTGGGGGTCGGTTGTAAGGGAATGGAATTGGCCACAAACGAATCCAGTGGCTGGGGAAAAGTGCCCCAGAAGCTTTCGCCTTGGGAGTGCGGGGATTGGGCTTTTTTTGGACCTTTGGGGCCCTTCTTGAGGGGTCGATTAGACGCAGTCGCAGTAAAAACGGGACTTGAAGCTAGTTGCTTGTCCTTAACTAAGAAGCCAGACACGTTAAAAGCTTGTCCAAAGCCAACAGGACCCCTGTTCACGGGGCCCACCTGTTGCATCACCATCTCTTCACCGTTGCTGTCTGATGCTGCCAACACTGAGAACCTCGATCCTCCTTTCATGTCGTTGTCCTTGGCACTGTTGGGTTGTTGCTGCCAAGGCGTGGAAGACCATTGGTTTCTCGGCTGGACTAACATCTATAGGTCGTATCCGGTAGCAGTGGAGAGCTTCATGGTGCCGCCATCGCCAGCAACTACAACTCGCCCAGCGGCTGGAATTGTCGCGTCGTCGTCGCGCTGGTTGGGACGATCGGGTTGCGAGGAAGGGCACTGCGGACTGTTGACATCGGAGTGACCGACCAACCCGCACGTGAAGCACATCTACGGGAGCCCTTCATAAGCCACCCGCAACTTCTCCCCGTCAAGGTCGACCGTATGTCGTAGAGGTTGTTGCAAGTCGACCTCGACAGCAACCCAAGCGTATCTGGCACGTTGGATTTGCAGGGTCATCTCATCTATTTTAATGGTGTTGCCGACTAAGTTACACAGCTCTTCAAGGATACGGGGGTGGTAGCGAGCGATGGATAGCTCGAGGAACCGAATCCACATACAACGGCCCGTGAGAGTGTGGCTTGCGACGGTCGGAAGGTAGGAGTCCAACTCTGAACGGCGAGGGCCTGTCTAAAGATCGTCCAAGGACCCTGAGTGAGTGCTCGGATGAAGTCCTCTTCGACCTTAAAGCTAGCCAGTAAGAAGTAGTTTTCCAGGTCCACCAGCTTCATTGCACTGCACGGAGATGACAGAGTTTTCAAGCAGGAGCTGAACGTGCGGAAGCCTACTCTGCTCCCAAGCGACTTCACGACCACGGTTTTAGTCCAACGCTCCGGATCCAGCTTCGTCCGGAGCGTCTGGGAGAGCTGAAGACCCCCATCGAGCTCACTTGTGAGGCGGATGATGTCCCCGTCCGCAATGTCGATGGGCTCCTCATCGGTCCAGCTTGGAACCTCCAGAGGGTGGGTCGCCTGGGTAGCTCCAAGCACCGCAATGGGTTTTGGGCGTGTCGCGGGTTCCTCGTCCCGTTTCCGGGTACGCACACATTTGGGAATCTGTTCGTCATGATCTTGGGGCTCCATGCCTGCCCCTATGAAGACTAGCAGCTACAATGGCGGTTGCAGTAAAAAACCGCTGGTAGTTGCAGACGGCGGCCGGTTAGAAGGGAAACGAAGGAGAAGCTAACTGTCTTCACCTTTTCTCTTTCTCTCACTACGTTTTTAACCAACCTTTGAACAAAGAGATTTTAGGTAAACGCTTATTAGTGCTCTATTACCTAAGCAAAGTTAATAGAGAATATTTTCAGTGAACAATGGTGGGTTGTATTGGGAACTGGCTTACATATTTGTATGCTGAAATGTCGGTTCATAGAAGAGCTATCATGTACGTGTATCCAAGAAGAATTATGAGTTTAAATTGCGTGCTATGCATATGATCATTAATAACATGCAGGATGCTATTGGCTCTTGGCTCATTTTAGATATTGCATGCTTTACAGGACAACAGAATATCACTGGGTGGGAAACCATTGAGTGGTCATCTTTGATTACTATTGTGAACCATTTTAGGCTGATGGAAGTCCTGTATGCATTCCTTCAATTCCTTTTTATATGTACTATGGGTCTCTTTTTTTTTGTGCTTTGGTCTTTCTAAACCTTCAAGTCAATAGATCTGCAGATTGCGGGAAGGATTGGGCCACCAAACCAATAACGTGGCCGAATATGAAGCTATGATCTTAGGATTGGAACATGCTTTGAAGAAAGGCTATACGAAAATTAGGGTCATTGGTGATTC
>JANIPN010000003.1:22975600-22988208 GCA_027478595.1 Erythroxylum anguifugum
CTTTTACTCCTGAAATACCCCTCCAAACAGCCATTAACAGAAATGGAGAGCCTAGCACCAGTCACACACCCCATCATTAACAGAAAAAGGCCGTGGTTGTTATATGAAATTTAATAAGTTCGTTAAAGAGTCTACAAATGCAGCCACCCTTATTCTGTGTGATACAGTCACAGTTAGCAGATCTTTTAAGTCCCGCTATTTGTGCGGTCTTGAAAACTGCAGAAGCAAAATTTAACTCTCCATAGCACTTTTATGCTTTGCCTGTAGTACAATTCACCTCCCGGTGTGTTTTTGAGTTTCTCCAGGCAAACATTAGAGCCCCCCCTTTTTTTTTCCTTTTTCACTTCATTTGCTTAGATGAAAAAGGAAACGTGAGTGTATAGCACAAGAAAACTTGTTAGTGCTTTCTTACATGCTTGCTTTCAACTAGTCATTGTCCTGATGGGCTTAGGAAAGAAAAGTGTAGAAGGCACTGTTGGGATAAAAACAATACAAGTCTCCAAAAAATCAATCAAATATCAACGTTAAGAAAAACTCTTAAAATTGCAGTAGCAAAATAATATGAGAATAAAAAACTTTAAATGATGAAACAAATAATAAGATTTACGTGAAAAACAATTTAATGTACAGGAAAAAAAATTATGGAACAAATTGACAAACAAATTCACTAAACTTAATATGAATTTACAGGGAAAAAAAAGTTATCTCTTACCTCCAACAACAAGTTGTCCAACAAAGTTTTATGATTGAAACCAAAGTTAATGTTATAATCAACAATCACTCGTATCAATCTCCAAAACAATCAAGCAAGGATGAGAATACAACCCTCTTTGCCCTTTCTTTGTTTTTCTTCACTTTTGAATGTTGTAGCTACATTCTCTATAAAAACCTTTGTCTTTTTTATCTTTTATATCATGAAATAAACTTTTATGCCACTTACATGGTCACTCACTGCCTCAATTGCAAATATACACGGTTACAGAGAGTTACACAATATTCACACACAGTTGTGTATTTTTACACGGGTGTATATACGACTGTGTATGTCTTCACCTTTTTATACTTTATTCAAATGTTTATATACACTTACATGGTTGATCCACACAGTCGTGTAAGTCAAGATAAGGGCATGTAGATCTCTACACGATTGTGTATCTCCCTGGAAGAGGTTCTTTCATCTTGTCTTCACTTGGTCGTTATTCCCACGAACCAAAAAATTGTCTACGATCACCGAAAGTCTTACAATAGGGTTAGATACTCAACAATCTCTTCTTCCAGCCTAACTATGAACAAGACACATTATTCTCCATCTTCTACTTGAAATACATCCCAATAAGCTTACTACAAAGCTCATGCTTGTTTTCGGGAACCATTCTAATCAGCACAATTCAAATACGTATGAACCTTCTTCAATACTAATTGTTACTCTTCTATCATAGACCTCAACCAATGATATCTAACGTCGAAGTGCTTTGTAAGGGAATGATATATAGTAATTTTGCTTAAGTCAATAACACTTTGACTATCACAAAATACTACATAGTCTTCTTGCTTCACATTCAACTCTTGAAGGAATCTTTTCAGTCAGAGCATCTCCTTATAAGCTTTCATTGCAACTACATATTCTGCTTTAGTCGTAGATAAAGCCATACACTTTTGTAGCTTGGATTACCATGAGATGGCTTCTCCTACAAACTTGAACAGAGAACCTGGAGAGAATTTTCTTCCATAAAAATCTCCAGCCATATCTGCATCTGTAAAACCTTTTAAAATTAGCTCACCATCACCAAAGCACAAACTCCACTTCGATGTGCCTATAAAATATCTTAGATTCCATTTCATTGCTTCCAGTGAATCTTCACTGGATTTGACAAGAATCTGCTCACCATCCCAATAGTTTGAGTAACATCTAGCCTTGTGCACATTTCTCCTTTTTTGTTAAGGGACATGCACACTTACATAACTTAAAGCGAGATGTTAGTGGCGTGTTAACTGGCTTGACATGCTTCATATTGAACCTTTCTAGCACTCGTTCAATATATCTCTTTTAATACAACCACAATCGCTTCTCCTTCTTATCTTGAGTTATCTCCATGCCTAAAATCTCATTTGTAAGTCCCAAATCTTTCATATCAAAATTTTTGAACAAATCCTTTTTCAACTTTTGAATTCTTCCAATATCTTGACCCAAAATCAACAGAAAAAAGAATGATGAAATTTTAACCTGAGAACATCTTGAAATACATGTAAGCATTGACATAAGTTCGCTTGAAACTATGATCAGTCATAAATGAATCAAACTTTTGATACCACTGCCTTGGAGTTTGTTTTAAGCTATAAAGAAATTTCTTTAACTTACAGACCAAACTTTTCTTGCCTTTAGCTTTGAAACCTTATGGTTACTCCATGTACATGGCCTCTTCAAAATCTCCATGCAAGAAGGTTGTTTTAACATCCATATACTCAATTTCAAGATCCAAATAGGCAGTTAGACCCAAAACTATTTGGATTGAGGACATCTTGATTATAGATGAAAAGATTTCATCAAATTCAATACCCTTCTTTGACCGAATCCTTTCACTACCAAACTTGCCTTATGCTTTACCAGCTTGTTGTCATCTCTTTTTATTTTGAACATCCATTTATTCATTAATGTCATTTTGTCTTTTGGAAGCTTTACAAGCTTGTATGCATTAATTTTCTTTAAAAAATCTATCTCTTCCTTCATAGTTGTGAGCCTAGATCATTGTCTTCATAGGATGCAACTTCTTGCACATTCTCAAGCTCCCCCTCAGCAGTAAGCAATAGGTTTGGATACCTTGTAGAGGCCTTTTCTCCCTTGTCAACTTTCGAAGCTGTGCTTCATCGGTTGTTGGCTCCAATTGCTCACTCTGCTATTAACCTTAATGGATTCATCTCTGATATTGTCTAGATGTGGTTTATACAGATCATCATTATTAGATTGTATATGATCACCACCAACGTGTGTTTGGCCACACATTTCATCTTCTTCACCTGTAGACTGCTCAACAATCGAAAGAATTGGTGAAAAGCTAACTATGCCATTTGATGAGTTGTAGGGTGATGATTTATCCCTGCTTAGAAGATTAACACCTCTCTCGGGCTCCTGGAACACCACATCCTTGCTCTTGATCACCTTTTGCATATTTAGGTCATAAAGTCTGAAGCCAAACTGATCACCTCTATATCCAACAAAGATCCAAGGTACTGACTTTGAGTCAAGTTTCTCTCTTTGATCCTTGGGTACATGTTCAAATACCTTACAACCAAAAACTTTCAAATGATGATATGTAGGATCTTTTCCAGTCCACCCTCTCTCAAGAATCTCAAAATCTAATGAAACTGAGGGAGCTGGATTAATCAACTAGACCGTAATTCGGACTACTTCTCCCTAAAATTTCTTTGGCAATATAAACATCCCGAGCATGCAACGAACCTTCTCTACAATGGTTCTATTCATTCTCTCAGCAATGCCATTGTGCTGTAGAGTTCCTGCTTCAGTTTTCTCATGTCTAATGTCATGTGATGTGTAGTTTTCTTCAAATACCTTAAAAGTATACTCCCCTTTATTGTCTGAATACCTTAAAAGTGTACTCCCCTTTATTGTCTATTCGTAGGCACCTTAACTTCCTCTCAGCTTCCCTTTTTATCATAATATGAAACTTTTGGAAAGTTTCATATACTTGACTCTTAGAATTCAACATGTACACCCAAATTTTCCTCAAAGCATCATTAATGAATGTAACAAAATATCTGTTACTTCCTAGTGACTCCTCAATAGGACCATAAACACTTGAATGCACAAACTCCAATAACACTAAATTCTGTGCAGATATTCTTTTAAAAGAGACTTTATGCTACTTTTTTACCAAGCAACGATCGTAAGGATTAAACAGTTATGAGTTCATAACTGGGATAAGGGATTTTCCAGTTAGTAACTTTAGTCCCTTTTCACTCATATGTCACAATCACCAATGCCATAGATTTAGTGAAGTGAAGATTCCTCTTCGGTTGTCTATACTTCTCCACCACTATACATCTTTAAGTGTGTCTTGTATAGTGAGCAACATAACTCTCCTTGAGCAACAATCATGGCACCTTTGGATATTTTCCACTTCCTATCATCGAAAGTGTGCTGGAATTCTTCTTGATCCAACACATTGGTTGATAACAAATTTAGTTTTATACTGGGGACATGTCGTACATCTCTTAAGGTCATAAGCATCTGACTTTTGTCCGAACTCGGATATCACTCATAACTACTATCTTAGCAGAACTTTAGTTTCCTATCTTTACACTCCCAAAATCTCCACTCTTGTAACTTCAGAAGTATTCCATCTTTGGAACACAATGATAAGATGATCCTATATAAATCAGCCAGTCAAAACCAAAATTATTGAAATGAAAGCATTCACTGGTTGTACAAACTAGGGACACCTCATCATTTGTGCTTGAAGCATTTACAACTCTACTTTTATCATCACCATCATTCTAATGATGTTGCCTTTTCTTATCCCTATTCCACTTATAGGAGAACATCTTAATGTTTCTTGCCTTATCGCAATAGTGACATGCCTTCATGTCTTTTTCATTTCTAAACTTTGAATGGTTCATAGGCTTGTCACTACATTTAGTAACCCTACTCTTATTCCTTTCCCTTCTTTTTGTGACAAAAGCCTACACGTTGTCGACTCCAATCTCTTTTCTTCTGATTTCTTCATTAATCATACTCTCTTTGATTACATCCAAAGAGTGCACACCTTCAGGAGCTGAGTTACTAATCATTACTATTATCATTTTCTAGCTATTTCGTAACAAACTTAATAGGAACAAAGCTTGAAGCTCATCATAAAAATAATCTTTATGAGCATGTTGATTATGTCCTGGAAATCACTTATATGCTCCAACATTGATTTCCTAGCTTTTAACTTCAAGTTCACAAGCCTCGTAATTAGAGAGGCTTTGTTATAAGCAATCTTCCTTCTTTACAAACCTTCTAGCTTCTTCCATAGCTCAAAAAGATCCATTTCTTAAGACATATGGTTGAATATACTAATATCAATCCATTGTCTTATAGTGCCCATAGTTTTCTCTTCATTTTTTCCTATTCTCTGTCATTTTGAAGGAACATCGTCCTTTATACCTTTGTCTACATCAATAGGATCAAAGAGATTCTTACACAATAGAAGGTCCTCTATTATGGGGCTCCAAATCGAGTAATTTGATGATATTAAATTAGTCATATAGTTGTTTCCACCTTCTATTATGATGGCTATGATACCACTTATTGGGAGACAAATAATATAATTTTCTAAAAGATCAATCAAATATTAACTAAAAAAAACACTTCAAGTTGTAACAACAAAATAATATGAGAATAAGAAACTTTAAACAATAAAACAAACACCAAGATTTACATGAAAAACCCTTTAGTGTAGAGGGAAAGACAATGGTGCAAACCAAAAAATAAATATACTAAACTCAATAATGATTTACAAAAAAAAGATGATCAGTTGCAAACATACACGGTTACAAAGAGTTATACGGTCTTCACACACGGTTTCATATCTTTATAACACTGGTGTGTATATGACCGTGTACAAGACCATGTGTGCCTTTAACTCTTCATACTTTATTCATATGTTTATAGAGACTCACACGGTTTATCCATACGGATGTGTTAGTTGAGACATGGGTATGTAGCAACTCTACAGGTTGTGCATTTACCTATAAGAGATTCTTCCATCTTGTCTTCACTATTTTGTCATTCTCATAAACCATAAAGCCATCTACAATCATCGAAAGTCTCAAAATAGTACTGAACTCTAACATCAAAACCTTGCATGTAAAATCTAAAGTCATATGAGGTTGGAAAAACAAGAGTAGAAGATGCCTAGAAATTCATTCTCTTATAAGTACAATGATAAGTGTAAATTGCATTATATTTTAGGGTTAAGTTTGATATGTATTTAATTGTTAATTCAATCGTTTAGTATGTGTTTAGGTTAGAATTGCGTTAGTTTGTTAATTATTTATGTTTAAGTATTTTTATGGGTTAATACAATTCTTTGAGCTTAAATATTATGTTTTTAAGGTATTTTGATATGTTTGTTAGTATTTCAGGGTCAACATTGAAGAACGGAGAAGTTTCAAAGACATTCAGGCCGAAATAATGGCCTACGATCGTGGCACAACAGGCTACGATCGTGATAGAAACACTGGAGTTAGCCCATATTCCATAATCATGATAGAAGCCCAAAACATGGCCCATGATTGTGGCATGATCATGACAGAAGGCTCGAATGTGGGCCACGATTGTGGCTTACGTTGATCAAATGCATATAAATTAAAAAATATCAAGTTTTAAGGGATTTTTTGGACTTTTCAGACATAACACAAAGTATATTTAAAGAGCAAGACAAGGAGGCAGATAAAGCTTTTGCATCTGCCACTTTTGAGAAACCCTAGAGAGAATTCATCAAGCGATTGAGGAAGAGAAGAAGGAAGAGAGAAGAGGAGAAGAAGCTGATTCAACATACTTCTCGAATTAAGAAGTTTTCCGACGTCGCTGCCTCCCGTCCTCCATTCAACTGTATTTACTATTTATTTCATTTTTATCATTGTATAAAATTAGATTAAATAGTTGATGATAGGATCTAAAAGTTGAGGATGTTCTAAACTCACATTTGGAGTTTTATTATTGGATTAATGAAATCTGATTGTTTTTATGTTTATTGGATTTATTATGATTAAATTATGTGATTGCATAATTCGGTAATAAACTGAGAGGGTAAATCAAATGAAAAATAATTAAATTGGGCTAACGAGAGTTAAGTAATTTAATAGAACAAGAATTAAATCAAATCGGTAATTATGCGAAGAGCGATCTTGCATAAGTTTCCGATAGTTTATTGGACAACTTCAGATCTAATTAGGGTTTTGGATAGGTTGTTAATCGAGAGATTGCAATTTTCATAATCTGATTAGGGTTTATAATTTAGGGGTTACTGGTTATAACTCGAGGGAGAGTAATCAACCTTAGGATCGTCTAGAACCAATAATTCGGTAATTCATAATCAATCACGCTAGAGTTAAGGATAGGTAAAATTCTCTTTCTCTCAATTGGTAATTCTCTTAGGTTGATTTTTGGGTATGTGCTGCAATTGCTGAGTTATTAATATTTTCGCGATTGATTCTTGAATTGTTTTGATTGATTGAATTGAATTCTCATTTTAGATTTTAGGATTAGATTATCCCTCTTCGTGGGATTGACACCTTAGGTACTACGCGAATGAACCGTGCGCTTGCAGATTATCAAGGGTATTTATTAAAACTTGCACACATCAATATCCCGATCAAGTTTTTGTCGCCATTGCTAGGGATCAAGTTTTAATCTAATGCTTTTTCACTATTTTTTGTTTTAAATAACAATAATAATAAAAAATAAAGAAAGAAGTTTGAGGCGTAAAGTAGAGACACAACAAGACATCTTAGAATGAGAAGGAGACATCTGAAGAGCCAGATGCCAAAAAGAAATGGAAAGCACAATGATGGAAGATAGATATTATAGGGAGCAAGGAACTTTTGTGAATTACAATGAGGCACAGTATGGTTGGGGAAGTAATGATCCTTATTGGAACATATACACTATAGGGTGGTAGAACCACCCATATTTTTATCGGTCCAATAATGCAAGTACTCACATGGGATATCAAGACCTATCTGAATTTCAGGAAAATGAGTCCAGTTCATGGGATTCCAAATTGGACAAAATCATGGATAAGCTAATAGATGTGGAAGAGAACCAGAAGAGAACAGAAGAGCAATTTAGTCAAGTAACGAAAAATTATGTCGCTTCTATTCACAACTTGGAGATTCAAGTAAGACAACTTTCTCGTGAATTTTGTAAGAAAAGTGTGTAAGACTCTCTGAGCAACATGGAATTATATCAACAAGAGCAATATGGGGCTATCACATTTAGAAATGGGGAAGAACAAGAAGAATCAGTGGAACACCATGCTAGACCCTACCTTACAAAAGACCAAGAAATCAAGAGAGAGGATGAAGAAAAGAATGAAAACCCCTCATATTATCCTCCATATCTTGGTATACCATGCTTGAACATTGAAAAAGCTTGGGTACATGTCCATGAAAAGAATCTTATACTTCGAATCAATGATGACTAAGTAACATTCAACATGAATGATGTATTAATGAATCCAAAGGATAGTAGCTCATTCAGGATAATTGATGTGTTCGAATCTTTTAAAGAACAAAAGGAAGAAGAACATATGACAACAAACATCGAGTTTGAAGAAGCTATGAAAGTCTCTATTCATGGAGCGAAAGAAGCAGAGGAGATGAAGGTGATTAAGGAAGAAAGAGAGCAACCCACCTTCTTATAGGACAAACTGTTGAATTCAATGGAAGATTCGGGGAGTTTTGTTATTCCCTATTTTGTTGATAGTTTGTTAGTGAGAAGGACATTACTGAAATTAATTGGTTTTCTTAACTTTATCAACATTATCCTTCTAAACATTTTGTAATTTTTAGCTTACTTACAGGCTACAAAACTAATGTTGAATGAAAAAGGTGGAAGCAAGCCACTTATAATTGATCCCAACTGAGTTTCCAAGAATAAAGCATCGAGCTACCGATGTTAAAAGAAGCACTGCATAGGAGGCAACCCATAGATTGTTAATTTCATGTTATTTCCTTTGATTGTTTAGATAGTTTGAATTATGTAGTTAGGTTATTTCGTTCCAAATAAAATCGAGAAGGCATAAGACTTTGACATGAATTAGATAATCGAGAAAGTTAGCAAAAGAGAGGTGAAAGAGCTATAAAGAGTTAAGAAGTGATGTCAGGAAAGTGTAGAAGAAAAAAAGAAGAAAAAAATTAGAAATTGGTGGAAAAATTGCAGGCAACGATAGTGACCAGTAGTAGGGTAAAATTGGAACATGCGAATTTCAATTTAAATTTTTTACCATTTTACCCTTCATTCACCTATATATTCATTTCTTCCTTCGCTTTCTTACTCACTTTCATTTTAACTTTATCCCTCTAAGTTTAGAACCTCCAAAAACTCTCACTTCTCGTTAACCAAATTTCAAACCTCTAGTCTCTTCTGATTTCTACCTGTTTGAAAGCCAGTATGTCGTGCATTAAGCAGTTAGCAAAGCATGATCAATCATCGGGATGGAACCAAGTCTCAAGACGAGGGAAAAGGAACATGGCAGTTGACTACGAAGTACCTTTCCCGATCATCTCAAATGAGGAAGGTACCTGCTTTCATTCTCTTTGCAATAAGCAAATTATGGTTCCAAAGTATTTTCATTTTGAGACTTTAGATAGACTAGAATTGAGAGACAAGTTCAAAAATTTAGCAGAGAGAATTCAATGCGGACAGTTTATTCAATTTTAATACCCAATTTATGAAGAACTTACCTTAGAATTCTTTACATTTCTTCAGTTCAAATCCAATAAACCTAGGGAATTGTGGTTTAGGATGCGGGAATAACTTTATGAGCTTAATAATGAGAATTTGTATGAAATTTGTGGTTTCCCTAAATAGTCCGTAGTGGATTAGCACGATGATTTCCGTGTCACCCCTTACTGGACTGAACTAACTGGGTTAGAGCGTTTTGACACTAATAATGAACACAACATCATCAGGAGCCAAGAACACCAAAAATAAATCCACATCTAAAGACTATAATGACGTTTTAACTAAGTAGCTTAATTAAAAAAACATAACTTAGTCAAGTAATCAGATCGACATTCATTACCAATGTTTGCCTCCGAGTAAAAGACTAGGTCCATGTTCAATAAAAATATGTTTTCTAATAAAATATACAGAATTTGTAAATAGCTTGACTTTTCATGAACTTGTACTTAGGAGAAGTTACAGAGTTTGAATGACCAAAGAATTATGAATGAGTGTGTACAATTGAAAAGGGGGAGTAACTTGACATTTAAGTTTTGATTAATATGTATGTTTAGTCTAGAGCCCCAGATGCAGACTTTGCATATTAATGATTTGAATAACTTGAATGATTGTGTTTAAAGTTACATTTATTTCATGAAGTTGAAGCCTTTGTCTCATTATTGCATTGTGTGCTTTGTGATTTTGTGTGTTTGTTGTTTTGTTTGCTTGAGGACAAACAAACGTTTAAGTGTGGGGATGTCGATAAATGTAAATTGCATTATGTTTTAGGGTTTAGTTTAATATGTATTTAGTTGTTAATTCAATCGTTTAGTATGCGTTTAGGTTAGAATTGTATTAGTTTGTTAATTATTTGTGTTACGTGTTTGTAAAGGTAAGTACAAGTCTTTGAGCTTAAATATTATATTTTTAAGGTACCTTGATGTGTTTGTTAATGTTTCAGGGTCAACATCGAAGAACGAAGTAGTTTCGGAGATATTTAGGCCAAAACAACAGCCCACGATCGTGGCCTAAGCATTGAAGTTAGCCCACGATCATGGCCTCTATGCCATGATCGTGACAAAAGGCTCGGATGTGGCCTACGATCGTGGCTTGCATCAGGTAAAAGCGTAGACACTAAAAAATGTCAAGTTTTGAGGGATTTTTTGGAATGCTTGGATCTCAGAAAAGTCCCAAGGCTGCTCAGAATACAAAGGATATTTAAAGAACACGACAAAGAGGTAGACAATGCTTTTGCATCAGCCACTTTTGAGAAATCCTAGAGAGAATTCATCGAGAGATTGAGGAAGAGAAGAAGGAAGAGGGAAGAGGAGAAAGCTGATTCGACGTACTTCCCAAATCATGAGGTTTCTCGATGTCGCTACCTCCCGTCCTCCATTCAATTGTATTTCCTATTTATTTCAGTTTTATCATTGTATAGAATTGGATTGAATAGTTGATGATAAGATCTAAGTGTTGAAGATGTGCTAAACTCACCTTCGGAGTTTTATTCTTGAATTAATGAAATCTGATTGTTTTTATGTTTATTGAATTTATTGTGATTAAATTCTGTGATTGCATAATTCGATAATAAAATTAGAGGGTGAATCGAATGAAAAGTAATTAAATTGGGTTAATGAGAGTTAGGTGATTTAATATAATAAGAATAAATCAAATCGGTAATTATGAGAAGAGAAATCTTGCATAGGTCCCTGATAGTTTATTGGATAACTTCAGATTTAATTAAGGTTTTAGATAAGTTGTTAATTAAAAAACAATTTCCATAATCTGATTAGGATTTATAATTTATGGTTAATGATTATAACTCGAGAGAGAGTAATCAATCCCAGGATCATCTAGAACCAATAATCCGGTAATTCACAATCAATCAGGTTAGAGTTAAGGATAGGTAAAATTTCCTTTCTCTCAATTGATAATTCTCTTAGGTTGATTTTTGGATGTGTGTTGGAGTTGCTGAGTTATTAATATTTTCGTGATTGATTCTTGAATTGTTTTGATTGATTGAATTGAATTATCATTTTAGTTCGTTATATTTGAATTTCTACGATTTATTCTGGCCTTAGATTTTAGGATTAGATTTTTCCTCCTTGTGGGATCGACACTTTAGGAACTATGCGAATGAACGAGGGTATTTATTAAAACTTACACATATCAATATCCCAATCATACAACACGATAGACAGTACATGTAAAGTACATGTAAAGCTACTTTGCAGCCTTCATCTTACTAGGAAGCTTCAAACCTATGTGCGCCTGCTGAAAATCAGATGCTCTCAACCTGGAAGCTAAGAATCAGATGCTTTGTTCAACGTAAAACATAGTCTGAAACGAAGATCTTTGACAGCAGTGAGCCAGGTAATTAAGGGAAACAGTACAAGGAGTCATAAAAATAGAAAACTCGTACAGTTCTTTTTTGTGGCATGCCACATTAAAGAATGACTTTAAGATCTTTTTTTACAATAGAAAGGGTCAAAGCCATAGTTTACAAGAGTGAACAACACTAGAAGCCAAAGAGAGTAGTACAAGCTTGACTATAACAGATATGGGAAGGCACCCAGATCTCAGAAAAGAGAGGTACATTTAATAGTATTCAAGATCTGCTTTGCTTGTGGGGTTTATGGTCACCTCATTGAGAGATGCCCTACGAACTTGGTAGTCACGAATATGCCTGTGGAAGGTACTACAAGTAGTGGTAATGAGCACGTCCTCCCTCCGAATACTCAATCTGAGAGTGAACAACCGATCCAAGCTGGCAAATATGGTCCCTGGATGCAAGCTCAGCGCCGGTCTAAACCTAAGCATACTAAACAAAGTGCCAATCCGAATGCTCAGTCGACTATCTCGAAGTCTAGATATGATCCGCTCGAGATTGAGGATTGTACTCTTGTGGATGCGACTCACCGTGATGATGCAGCTCTTGAAAATCTGCCTCCTCCTTTTGCTTATAGAGCGACGGGTAAAAGCAAGGGGAAAAGCAAAGCCAATGCCTTGCCTGATTTTTCGACCTCTTCTAACGCCAAACAACCTACCCCCATGCATGCCAATAAGACTATGTCCCCCACCCAAGCCTCAACCATGCCAACCAAAAGCCTCCCCATGTCCACCTCCCAAGCTAAGCCTCGCATGGCCATGCAGACTACGC
>JANIPN010000003.1:23146524-23165169 GCA_027478595.1 Erythroxylum anguifugum
ACTAATGCCACATGTCTCCTTTTTAAGCTCTTACTTAATTTCTTCCCAACTACATTTCAATTTCTACTCTAATTGTTTCCTAATTTCCAATGGCTCAAATTAATAAATCCTAAAATCATTTATCTAAATTTCCATTGCCATTGGGCAATAATTTCTACTACCGGTAAACAATTATTCTGTCCCTTGGCATTTTTTTCTAGTCTAGAAATTACCCCGAAATTTCAGGAAAAAATTTCTAAAATTCTCCAAAAATGCGAAAATCACAATGACCCTCTCCTACTCAATTTTTCATGCACACAAATCAAATTTTTAATAACAACCACATTTATTAACAAATATACCGAAAAATTTCATGAATGCATGTACAGGCATTTACATGTGCAAAATTCACTATTTACGTGCATGTGTATGCATGAACATACCAAGACAATTTTAAACACTCATAAACCCTTCCAAATTACAATTCTACCATTCCCATCGGTGATGGGATGTTACATAAAATCCTTAATCTAAAACCCTAACTGTAAAATGAAACTTAAATCTATAATTCCTAATTAAATTCATGCTCTGCCCCTCTCTATGGAACCAATTTCCTCTTCTTTCTCTCTCACACCATTCCTCTTCTTTATGTATTGCACCTGCTTCTGACTTCATCTTCTTTTCGTGCATTTGAAAATTGTCCAGTTGTAGGGTTTTTTTGTATCTTGTGAGATCTGATATGAGACAAGCTTGTTTATGAGTTTTTTATCCTTAAAATTGATTTTGTCATTTTGAAAAAAAATTGGTTATAATGTTCATATTTGTTTCTTCTTTATATTGTAGTTGTAAACCTGACCTTGTCTATGTCTACTTTTAATAGTTTCAATCAATCTTCTTATAGTATGTTCTTCTTTTCTTCTTGTTACTATTCTTTGTCTATAAATCTTGACATGTATAGAATTGGGATTTCAAGAAAAGAACTTTCTCTATTAACTTTCAGTCGATTTTTCAAGTTTTCATATGATGAGAAGAAAATTAATGAGGAAGATGTTTGTTTTCTTAAATCTAATACATGAAACTTCCTATTTGATTTTTGCTACAACCCAGTAAGGAAGATCTTTGTTTAAAGTTTATAAAATTAGGTTTTCTAGTATAAGAGAGAAAGAAGAAGAAGTTAGTGTAGTGCACGAATTCAATTAGGGATAAGGGATTTTACTTTCATTTTATAATTAAGGTTTCAGATTAAGGATTTTAGGGAGTTTACTTAATAGTTTAATTAAAATTAATATAAAACAATCATTAAATTAATATAATAGGTTATTAATAAATTTAAGTTTTTTACAAAAGTCATATGAGGTCTTTTATGCCACATGGTGTGCATGTGACAATAAGACCTACTAACAAAATTTAAAAATAATAAAAAGTGCCACGTCATTTAACGAAAAATGTTTAAGTTTGTTAAATTTTTCATCCACTTAGGATTTATTTTGAAAATTTTCAAAAATGTTAAGATTAAAATTGGTTGTTCTAAAATGTTAAGGTTCAAGGTAAATTCTTATAAAAATATTAAGATTTAAATTGCACTTTTGACTTATAAATTATAAAGTCAAAGAAACATTCTTATTGTAGGATCTTACAAACTGGTATGATCCAATACTATGGTTTTGTGATCCAAATAGACAGATCCTAACTTAAGTTAAAATCAAAATGCTGGAGTCTGCATAGAAACCTCTCTTTAAAAAAATGCTCTCACCTTTTTCTAGAAACCTTCTTTTTACCCCTTACCCTATACCCCTGCTAAACCCAATTTGTTCCTAGTTTTAACAACCAGCTATTCCCTCTATTCCCACCTCTCACCCTCTCAATTTTTTACAGTTATAGGTAAATTATGGTAGACACTTCGCTTCCTTCTAGCCCCCATTCCATTATGCTCCCACCATCTCTTGCATCGAACCTTGCCTTGCCCCACTCCCATCTCATTCCCCTGTGGTAGAAATAGAGACAAATAACACCAATTAGGAAAAAAATTTCGAGCTTGTTAATGGAAGTACTTTTTAAACAACAGATCAACAAGAAACTCATACTAAGACTACTTAGAGAAAAGTTATGGGAGATCCTAAAAATTTTGGCTCACTAAGGTATATGCCTACTGACCCTAAGGAACCTATTAAACCTTCTATTAAGATACTCCAGCTGGGTGTTAAGAAGTGAAGCCCTACTCTAGTTTGTTATTTCTTAGAAAAAAAAAAGACTTGCATTCCTTGTAGTTCAATAATAGGCCCTAAACTTTTAGAAGAAATTTAGGTTACAAAAGGTACTTATAAATGAATATGATATGTTTATTTTCAAGTTTATCTAGGTAGAAAACACTCAGAAAGTGCAAGAACTTAGTCATTGACATGTTTATGATAGACCTCTTATATTGACCACATGGTATCCTGGAATTAAATTGGATAAGAAGGCTCTTCGAACCATAGCCATTTGGGCTAGCATCCATGGAGTTCCCTTAAAATAATGGTACGAGGAAGTAATCAGTTACCTTGTTAGTGCACTGGGTAAACCTATCAGCCTAGATGAACACACCACAAACCTACAAATAACTGGACATGCTACAGTGTGTATAAAGGTTAAAATAGATGCCTAATTACTTGAATTTGTGAGAATAATGAGGCTAAATCAGGATAATCAGCTATTTGAAGACAAACTCAAGGTTTCCTACTTATGGAAACCAAAAAGAAAGGAACCAATGCAGACATGTATCCCCAAAATAAAGGAATTAGTTGAGGTCTCAAATATTAATACTATTATTGCGGCAAATCTGGATTCACACACTTTTAATAAAGAAAAATAGAACCCCCTGGTGCAAATGGAACTACAAAAATCCCTGCTAGCCCTCCTAAACTTGAATATGAAACTAACAGGGGCTTAATCACTTCTACTATGTGCATCACCAGTTCCTTGGATTGTGAAGGACCAGTTCATGAAGCATCTGTAACTTAATCTCATAACAACTCATTACAAGCTCATCCTAATGAAGGCAACCTTGCTAGTTTGATCCTCCAAATTGAACCTGGTACTAGTAAACTAAAAGGGGGAAGGAAAGTAAGGAAGAAAAAAGCCTCCATCCCAACTCCTGAATGAATTTTCATAGCCCTACCAAACAAACTTCTATTGGAGATCTTATTTCTTTGAATAAACCTAATTTTGTAGCACTCCTTGAAACCGAAGTCAAAGCCATCATCGATTGTATAGATACATTTGGGCAGTTAGCTTCTAACTGATCTTCTTCACATCCTTCATTATCTCCTCCGTTACTGCTTCTACCAAGTATTTGTCTCCCATGACCTCACACAATTGTAATGACTTCTTCTTACATTTATGGCATGGGATGTATTATTCATCGCACCAGAAATAGAGTCCTTGGGCCCTTTTATCATCAAATTCCATGCTCCTAATGTGTGTTTGGAGTTTTGAATGATTTTGTTATTGTCAGACACGTTAAAGCTATCGAAGTGGGTAATATTCCATCTGATGTTAAACTTCTATTTGTGATTAGTGTTTGTTACATTCGTGGAACTAAGCTACGACTTGCCCCAAAGATTACGTTCTTTAATGTGTTCCCTCGAAAGAAAAACATGTCCCCTTTCGCCATCATTGGAGCTTCTTGTCTCCTTGCCAATATATACGTGTGACGTAAAGAAGAGGGCTCATACAACTGTACAGTTACTTCAATTTCTTTCTTGAGAACCTTAAGAAAGAACCCAATTAAATACACCTCCGATAATGATAACTGATTTGAGTAATGGTCAAATTTGACTCACTACTCCAACATTGAACTTTCTATTTTAACACTACAAAGTCTCCCACTGGGTCATCCAAAATTTCTGCATCAAAAGAATGTTTGTGTACGCTCGTGAACTCCTTTCAATCCACCACTTTTTGTTTATATCATTTCTTTAAATAGATACTATACCACTTTTGGGCTTGTTCATCCATGTGGAGGATCACCATACATACCTTACCTTCTCCAGAGTTTGATCCAGTTGAAAAATTTGCTCACATTGATATAACTAGAGTTTGATTAGCTCGCTGTCAAACATTAGAAACTCAATTATGCTCGGCCTTGTGGGAACCACATTTTCATTCTTCTCCTGCACAGTTTTCAAGCTAAAATTTGTGTGTTCCGGAGTGATGGAAATAGTTGCTCTCGGTTCTACTCCTTATCTTAGCATGAATTGTGCGAAAGTGATTTTAAGCTCCAACATATCCTCATATTTACCAACTATGTTTTGTACCTTAAGTAAAAGTTTCTCATTCTTGGTTTGTGCCTCCGTCAAACTCTTCATATTTTCTTCGATCCTACTCAACTCAGCTCCTCTTGTACCTTTTATCATTAATTTCCTTTCCCAAAATTGACTGCTCTGATACCAGATGTTATGCTATTTTGTGTTTGGTTACATTAACGTTCAAATAAGAGAGAAGAAGTTGAGAGATCAGAAATCTTGAGAGAATTTTAGAAGGAAGGAAATAACCAAATTTTGTTATGCTTGTCTAATACTAGTTGTTATTACATCTTAAATACATGTAAAAGAATGACTAAGATTGGTGCTATTCTCAGATAACAATAGTGTGGTTTTATTTAAACGGTGCGCTTGATGCGCAATGGCTTGGACGTTGTCGTTTTCATTAACTTCTCTAGCTCCATTTGAAATTCCCGCAGTTCACTTGTCTTCTTCATTAATCTCAACAACATGGTTGCGAAATTTGATTTAAATGGCAACTTCAAGGCATCATCGGCATGAACCCCAAACGCTAATCCTAAAAGGCATAAAGCTAAGAATGGTAACACCACCGTTAGTGGTGGTGATATGATTCGGGACATGGATCAGGTCAGAGTATTCTCTTTCAGACATGATGCGAAATTGAATCTCAATCAGGAGCTTCAATTTCACGAAGGTTAAAGAGATCCGGTTGGCTACATTTAAATTACTGAATTCGAACTAGACCTAGAGCAAAGCATGATTCTTTTGGGAATTATTGACTAATTTTGATTTTTATGGACAAAAAGGCACATGGTAGATTTAAAATGAACACGAGTATGACAAAAGCATTCTTGCATAAGATATTCTCAATTTTAACCTTTTCCTTTTCAAAACCTAACTCAAATGAGGAAGAAAGACAAAAGAGTATAGTTATAGTCTAATATCTGTGCTAAAAATTATTTTAAATTTAAATATTTTAATATATTTTAAAATAATTTTAGCAGTTTATTAATTTTTAATTTAAATTTAACTTTTATTCTATTAAAAATTTATATGTAAAATTAAATATTTTAAAAATATTTTTTCTCCTCTCTTATCTCTTTCTAATTTCCGTCTCTTCGTATTTAAACTCTAGACAATAACTCCACCAATCTATATTATAAAGAACGTTTCACTCATAATCTATTTATCTCAAATTCTTGCCATTGTGGTTCAAGTAGAATTAGAAATTCTACCCTTCTGAACTTTTAGCAGCTAGAACTTCAACAACCAGTGGCTTAATACGCAATGTCACCGTACAGCATTTGAGCCGAGATGTAGGATTAAGTTTCCTGAGAGGCTGAGCTCCACTTGTCGTCAACCTGTCATACTAGTTTCGTGGATCTACTTGGAGCTTGTGAAAATTTCAAATCCATACACAGGGATGACAGTAAGAAGGAAACATTCAATTCCTACTGCTTAAACATGGCTTCACACAGCCATTTACAGTAATTGATGCACCAGCTTTAAAAGATACAGAACCGTCTATATCCAAGTGCACCAAATGTGTTTCGTTTCTCAGTTAGTATGGATCAATTGATGATTATAATAGAATAAAAGACCTACACAAGTTATGCTATGTGGTCTCCTCATAAAAAAACAAAAAGGAGGAAGAAGCCAGATAAACATCACAAAGTCTGCTGGCAAAACTGACCATTGTTGCAACCAGTGCATGCACCACTAACCCCACATTTTAACCAGTTTTTCCTGTTCGAAATAATCTGATCTTCCAACTGAACCACCCCAGAAGCTTCCAAAAAAAAACGCGCAAACAAATAGGCTGGCACTGTACAATTGCTTAGCCAACAAAACTTGGTCTTTACTCCAGCGAAGAAAAGTCAAGAAGCAACATAAAGGTGGCAGTAGAGAGATTGGAAAAAAGGGAGGATAAAGAAAATTTTTAATTATTTTTAAATTTAAATTAAACGATAAAAAAAACATTAAATTTGATTTGATCCTTTTGTCAAAAAAATAGAACTGGACTTTGGAAGAAACGCACAGATGCGGCAGACTTGTAATACAACTAATTGAAACTCATCACCGGAAAAAATTATAACTATATTCATAACACCTTTATAAATTAAAACTATATTTGTACTTAGTATTGTACACGGCAGAGCATAGGCCTAGCGCATGTATGCCTAGGCAAGCCATTCTGACATTCCAAACAAAAAGCAGTTTGAATAGCAAGGAAGGAAAAGTGCAGTGTCTTCCACCGCCATTGGCTGCCTAAAAGGATTTAACTGCACCTACAACGTTGGGACACGAATAAGGTCCATGTCGAATTGAACACTTATAAGAATGACTGAGGAAGAATTTTACTACGAACCGGAATGTTGAGAGAACTGCCAGTTATACTGTTTATGCACTGAGCTGCTAGATGGCAAGCTTCTTCACAATAATCAGAAAATACAGCTGGAACATTTAATTCCTTTATGAGCTCCTGACATCAAAACAATTAGAATTTATGCTCCAGAAGTTTCAAACTCACAGAAATCACCCAGGATCAGAGTATTTGCAACATACAAGAGTAGGCGGCCAACTTGGATAGGCAGCAATGCCTGCATTTGGAGCAATGACTAGATGAGGGAAAGAATCCTGCCCACATGTCATGTCATGTCATCAGCAGTCGTCATCAGCAGAACCAAGCAGAAAAAACATATCCAGAGGTGTAAATCTCTGGAATAAGAGGGAATGTGTACTGTCAGCAGATATCCATCTATATGTACTTGAATCAAAGGAGATGAAGATGGTACACCTTTGCTAACTCCCGGAAACAATCATGATAGTATCCCCTGTGAAGTTGTACCGTCACTGATGAACTACCCATGATAGCATTCTCACTTGAGGATTTGCAAATGCAGTTTTCATCTAAGCAATAAGCATAATTGCAGATATCAATCTTCTCATTGTCCCTGGTTTTAGAGAGGAACAAAAAAGAATAATGGAAGATAAATCATTAATTTGCTTTGTTATAAGAGTCCGGTAAAAGAGCCTAACAATCTAAGGCTGGAAAAGTCCACCTTGACCATAAATATGTAGACATAGATATTACCAACAATCCCATATCAACATAAATATAACAACTATCAAAGATATGAAGTTCAGGGTGACAAAACCCAATAAGTTGATAACAACCTCCATAAGAAAACAAAAAGGAAGTTTGATCCTTGAAAATGAATGTTAGTAAAGAGGATGTTCCAGTTCCATATCCATCTCAGTACATAAGCACAAACAAGATTGACCATTCAAAGTTCAAACCTTTTAGCATTGGAGGTGTAACTGACCTCTGTGGTGGAACTGCAGGTCCAATGAGCTCTATATGCACTCTCACTCCAGGGAAAAGTGCATGCAACTCCCCAAATGCTGGAAGTTGTAAAAGCTCCTTTTCAGGCCCTTCCAAGGTTCAATTTATACAAGAAAACTTAGATCCAGAGGATCAAAAATATAAAGGTACGAATGCTGACAATTAAATAAATTGTAAGAAATGCAAATGAAATCCCTATTATACACAAGATATAAGGAGAAATACAAAGTAACAAAGGAGAGAATGCAAACGTGCGCGTGCGCGCACGTGCACAAACACACACACAGATACATAGATATATAGATATATATGTATATATTCAAGGCCCTAATATTGACTATTATCATCTCCATCATTATAGCTGGGACTCGGTGTCAACTTAAAAAGGTAAATCTCAGTGCTAAGCACTAAAGTGGAAACTTACAAGCCAGCCTAATTAGTTGTAATGGATAAAGCCAAAAACTTGCAGGGCTACAGAGAAATTGGGGCATTACTATTATGATAGACTTTTAAATGGAAAATACAAGCCCATATAGAATAAAATGGTAAAGTCATAGTTAAACAATCGCAAGATATCAGCTCCAAACTTACCAAGGTAATGTATGCACAAGTGTTTGCAGGATGTATCAAGATATCAGCTCCAAACTTACCAAGGTAATGTATGCACAAGTGTTTGCAGGATGTATGATTCAGGCTTTTCATACGAGTAAGACATGCAGCATAATATATGGTAAGTGGCTGCATGAAAGAATTCAAGATCAGTTACATTTTTAACAAGAAAGCACTAACTGAAATTACATTAAGTTTCCTAGTATAGAGACAATGATCTGAGCTTAATATTCTTCAACATTTTACATTCACAAGATTTCAAGTAATTATCTGATGCTGACAAAATCAGTCGGCAAAGCACACATATTTGGCTATTAAGGACCAGAATTGCTTCTTAAAGTCAATCCACAGTTTTTTGAAAGTCTTCTATAAACCTACGTATGCAAAATCAGAACTACAAGCGGGAATAAAGAACAGGAAGTGATTCCCATTTCTTTAACACAGTGAAAAAGGCAAAGAATATGTACTTTTAAACTTCAATCATATCATACCCAATGAAGAAGCATAGCAACAGGTGAATGTAAGGGGATGCATCTCCATTGGCAATAATCCATCCAACAATGTATATGTTCCGATACCAGAGATACAGGTCCTGCATGATTCTATTAATGCCATATACATCTATCAAATCTATATGAAAAGATTGAAAGAAAAAAAGGAAAGACCAAAGGGATGATACCACGGCACGGACACAGCTCACTGGAAAGACCCCAAGCATTGGTTGTTGAACTGTCAATCACATACAAGAGGAAAAGGACATTAAAAGAATGACTTTTATCAAGTTTTGGGAGGTTGAAATTTGATAATAACTATCTGTGCAGCTCAACAGATTCTTTGGATTATGATAGTACTAGACTAATTGCAAAATAACTTTCTTAACCAAGATTTAGTGAACAAGCAGTTGATGTGTAAGATAGAAGCACAGTCACCATTGGGCAATAGATTGCCCTTGCTAACTTTTTCTCAACTTTTAAGCGCTGGGAAAGATTTTATGCGGACAAATTATGTATGTGAAGTTGTACTTTCAGTTGTGATTCAGAATCTCTTTCTTTTCTCCTCCTTTGGTGTTCAGATATTCTGACTGTTCTAGCTCACATATGCACAATCCATAAGTCCATCATTCTGAAACAGGCTGTCAAGTATTTTTAGATTTGATTTTCCGTTTCCTTCCTACAATTGTTGAAGATTTTTTGGAACAACTGAACTGGCTCGTAATTCACGATTTGAATTCTGTCTTTTAGCAATTTTCAGCCCTTAAAGAAGGCAAGAAACTTGCATGATTATAAACACAACCCAGCAGAGAAACGTGAAACGAGTCGAGAATAAACCTTGAAGAGTCAGAGAAAGCTGGTAATGCAGCACATTGGCATTCACATATCCACATTCCCAATCGATGTATACCTCTTTTGCCCAAAAATGAGCACCTAGTCTCCTTCTTTTCACATATCTACCAAGGACCCAAATACAAGTCACACGCAAACAAGACTAAAGCTTTGAATACAAATCAAACAAATAAACACCACACCAACACAGAAGAATTGGTCTTAACCTCAAAAGTAGCTTCTTGAGCAAAAGTGAAAGGGAAATCGTTCAACAAATCCACACGCTTCATTTGTTGCTCTAACCTCTCACACTCCAGCTTGTGGTCATTCCAATGTGAAAGCTACAACTCAACCAAGAAAATTTTAAAAATGGCTGTATTTGAGAGCATCTCAGACTAAAGACGGTTAATTGGAGACGAAACACTGGACAAGTCCAACTACTATCAGCACGGAATATTACAGGCCTACCTGATGAGAGACGGAGCAGTAAGAAACAGCGCCGCAGCGTCCACAGCGTCTCGTCGGAGGGCCGATGCACCGCGTTCGCCGTCCCTTGCCGGCGCACTCCATTTTGCATTCCAGTTGAGAAGTCAGACTTTACTCCCGGGAGGGTTCGCTCCTGCTGCAACGTTAGGACTTGTTTCAGGCATGAAAAATGGATCCAAAAGTCGAGATAGCCCAATTTGATTTAGATTTCTTAATCTGAAGCATCCATGTGGAGTTTCTGGAAAAGCCTTATTGACACGGATAAGGATTGTCCAAGATGTAATGGGGATGTTGACAATAAGCCTACTTGGTTGGTTAATTACCTTATAATGGCTTTAGAGTAGTATTATTGGTGTAGAACTCATTAATGAAATTTAACTTTCAAAAAAAAAAGAGAAAATTTATCCAGTTATTACCTTAAAGATTAGGGGTAGTTTTTTAATGGATATATCAAACATTAATAAATATAAACAGCTAATAAGAATGAACAAAACTAAGTTTATACTCATCTCTTTATTAGATAAATGAATTTAATTTGTTACTTCTAGCAAAACTTATAGGTCATGTCTATTTTATTTCTCGAGGCCCTCAAAAAAATATAATATGACCCTACTCATAGGTTGTAGTGATACAAAAATATAACCCTACTCAGCTGTCTTACAATATGTTGTTAACATCTTTTTTGATAAATTACACTAAAGCCTCTATTCTTTTTACTTTAATCTATAATTTGTAGAGGTAAATGGCGAGGAAGATCTTTTATCTCCCTGGACTTGTCTCTTTTATAAGTCTTTCTACTTTTACTTCTACCTTACTAGATTCTTGAGCTATACTAGCCTCTGATTGCTAGAAGGTACCTATCTCTTTCCTTCTTGTCTCCTTTTTTAACAAACTAGCTTTGACAATCTCCATTGTCAACTTGCTCTCTAGAGCTGAGTTGCTAAGTGCCCCGTTAAGAGTGTCCTAACTTTCCGGCAATAAGTAAAGTAGTAAAAGTGTCTGCAACTCATCATCAAGAGACATTTCATGGTAGACAATTGATTTACCAAGCTTTGAAATTCATTCAAATGTACTACTATGCTATCACTATCTTTATACTCCAACTTTGCAAGTGTCCTCATCAATGACGCTTTACTCAAGGCATTATTCCTCTCAAACATAGCCACATCATCCATAAATTATAGGCATTTGTGTCATTGCAACATGTTGGATGACATTCATATTAACAAATAGTCTAATTGTTCCAATGACTTTTCAATTCAAAATTTTCTAATCACTCTCTACAACTCAGGTTGGTATCTCTTTCTTTAAAGTAGGCTCATACAAATCCTTACAATAAAGGATGTCTTTCATTTTAATTTTCCATACAGAGTTGTTTCTGTAATTCAAATAAATCATTCCATAGATGCCACTTTTACCTTCCATCAAAACGACACAAGCCCTAACTCAAATCTCTGATACGACTATGTTGTCGAGAAAAGGGACCCAATTACACAAACAACAAACGAAAACAAACTATAACCTTTCTGAAATTGTATAGTTTGATAGGAAATCGATACCAACCAAAATCACAGCAGCATAATGCAAACATAATCAACTCAAACAATACAAAAGAACACAAAGATTTACGTGGAAAACTCTAATGTGGGGAAAAATCACGTGATTGTTAATAAACGATACCAAAATTTCACTAATTAATAATAATCAAACAGGTATGACAAATTGTTCTTCCCTATCTCAATTACAGATAAACACAATCATCAAGGAAGTTCCTTGGCACAACAAAACCTAATAATCATCATCCAAACATGGTAGATACAAATTCGTATACAAGGAGAGTTAGACAGAAAATACCATATTAAAAAGCTCCAAAATCAAATCCTGACTGTTGGATGTGAAGAGGCAAGAACCAGGAACAACATACTAAAATTTCATCCTGATTGGAGATCGTTTGGTTATTGATCGAGGCCGAAGAAAATTTTGATTTGGACTTTCTCTCTCTTCTAGGTGCTTTCCTCTCTTGGTCTCCTTTACGCACTCTAAAGTGCTCTTATGGCTCTCACATCTACTCAATTATCTTATTTCTAGCAACATATCCCCCCTTATATACTCTTCCCCATTTTGCCCTTATAAGCAACTTAAAATGGGTGCAAAGTTGACACTTCAAATATCATCATATGAAGTAACACTTATATGATATAACACATGAAATTAGTCCAAATTAATGACCTCTTCCTCCAAGTAGGAGGGATTAACACAACACTAACTTCTCCTCCTATTTCAATATTTGAATACTTACTTCTAGCAATTTTCAGTCATTAAAGAAGGAAAGAACCTTGCACAATTGTGAACATAACCTAGTAGAGAAATATTAAATGAGACGAGAGTAAACCTTGAAGAATTAAAGAAATTTGGAAACAAAAAACATTTTCATTCAGACATCCACATTTCCAATCGATGTATACCCCTTTTTCCCAGAATGAGCACCTATTGTCCTTTCCAAATATCTACCAAGTACCCTATCTAAACAAGATTAAAACTTTGAATTCAAACACAATAAATAAACACCACCAACACAGAACAATAATGACATCTTTGTCTTTAGAATGGTGGCCAAACCTTGACGTGTGCTTAAGTTCACGGCCCCGAATGCATCAAGCAATTTATAAATGATGAACCATGCATATATGTGAAGGAACCAAGTATAAAATAGTTACTTAAGGAAAACCCAATTAAATATACTTAAGAAGACTAAACATTTTAGTAGCTTATACTTTAATGGGGATTCCAAGGCCGATGTACATTGGTCCATACTCCATTCATAAGCATCTGCAATGATTTCCACATAAAATGTTTTAGGTTGTCAATGTTGCATCTTCTGTAAAAAGATAGTAGAGAAAGCTAATTATGGAACACATGATTCCTTAAATACCCTTAAACTTTCATCTGAAATAGATAGTGCTTCTGTAAAAAAAATTCTTAATACTTCTTCAAACACTCCTCAGTTTCTCATGTTTGGTTTTTTACAGCTACAGCTTGTACACAAGAAGGGACAAGTCTTGAAGTAAGAAATTTAAAAAAAGGTCAAAAAAGAAAAATATAATTAATATTTCTTATTATCTCTTTCAGGCAAAATATATGTCCAATTTCTTTAATAAACAAAAAAATAAAAGAGACACTTTTCAGCTTCCAGAGCTTAGCATCTATGTTGAAAGTTTTTTGTTTTTGTAGAGAAATCATTGTTAAATTCAAATGCCCAATTTTGACAATTAACATTTTAAACAAATGCCTCAAGCATTCGTCATAACCAAAAGTTGTATTAAAATTGAAGATATATATTTTCCTCCTAAAATTGTGAAATTATAATTCCAGAGTTTCTTGTAAACTAGTGTAAGAAGAAATTGTAAGGAGTAAAAGCAATGAATAGTAAGGAATTTGACGAGAAGAGAGCAAAGAGATTATACTTTTGGTGTTAAAAAAGTACATTCTGAGGTATAGATGCAAGAAAAGACAATTCTAATTGTACATGGCAGAAGACGAAGAAGCAACTGAAGCAGAATCAACGAGCAAGGAGTAAAAGGAAGGAGCACCACTCAGCCCCAACGTATCCTTAGAATCGATGTGGGATCTAAAAGACCAAAAGGAGTATAAACAAATGAGATTTATGGGAAGCCACCAAATAAAACCACTACACATCCTCATCGACAATGGGAGTATTCACAACTTCTTGGAAGAAATAGTGATAAAGAAGGAAAATGTCGAAGTAATGGAAATACCTCCCCTGAGCATTACATTGGAAGGGGGCTTAAAATTAAACTGCAGAGAAATGTGCAAGGATTTCATATGGAACATGCAAGAACTACAATTCACCATGGATGCACTGATCACTAAGTTGGGAGGATGCGACATTGTAGCACCTCACTCCCGCAAGACCCGAACCTGACATCGTGGGTGATATTTGAGTCCGTGCCCTGCGAGGGTTGCGTGCTAGAGTACTCAATCATTCAGAAATCGGCATAATTTTTTTTGAAACCACAAACACAATATGTGGAAATCCATAACCAATTTAAGCCCACTTTCTTTCATAAACATTTTCAATCAACACAATCTTCAAAAGCCATTTGGGCCTTTTCACAAATACACAACACTTTAGTCGTTTCGGAATACAAATTTAAACAAACGATTGCGGAATATACAATTCAATACAAAATAGAGAAATGCAATGCAGACGCGAACTGATCCCAACCACTATCCTTCACTTGAATGTTGTAGGTATGCTCCCGTTGGCCTAACGGGGTATTCTTCTGATCTTGAAAAATATTTACAAATTTTGGGTGAGTTTTGCGAACTCAATGAGTGACTATCATCGATGTCTCACCCATTCACATAACACATAATTCACATTTCACTTTCAATTTCACACTTCATACTTCATATTCAATTTCACACTTCACATTCAATACACTTAATCATTCATATTATGCATATGTAGTGCACATGAGATTCACTTTTCATTTGTTACTTTGTTGTGACTGAGTGCCTGAATTGTCCCATATAGGGCTCATTGATAACTGTCCCTTATCCGCTTGGGGAATACAGGGCTCATTAAACATTGAGCCTGAGGCTCTGATTCACTTTTGAGCTCGAAGCTCATTTTCACTCATTGAGCTTTAAGCTCTGATCGGTGGCTACTCTAGTCACAACAACCATTATATTTCATGCATTCATGAAATGAAATGCATCAGTCACATTTGCATGATCCACATTCACTCATATTCACATATCATCGGACCGTAGTCTGGCATTCAACATTAGAGTTGAGTATCACTTTTCATTTACATGCAAATGCACATTCAATACACATTTGTCATCGAACCGGGTCTAGCATTTAACAATCATATTATTCACACTTATTTTATCTCATTCACATATAAGTAGCACTTCAATATTTCATTAATACATCACATTCATCGGACCTTCTGTCCGAAAATCATCACAATCAATCACATTCATATAATGATTCAGTAGTCAATTAATACAAAATTCAAATAACAAACAATAAAGTGAGACCATATCGGTCTACTCACAGTACGCTCCAGATTAGCATTTACTTCCAAATTCTAAGAACGCCTGAATGTGGACGTTTATCCTGCACATCCTATTTATGCAATACACCATTCACACACGCTACAAAACTCATTTATGCATAAACAGTTATATGGACTATGTACAATGCATGCTCAATGACAATCCCAAGTACTGTAACAAACTTCATATCTTATGCTCATTCTCATTTCATAACTTAATCACTCATCAATTCTTTAAATCACAACCAAATAAAAAATATATCATTTTTCATGATCATCCAAAACCAGAACACTCACGCATTTCATCACATTTTCTGCACTTCTTCACTTTCAATTTTTCTGCATTTCTAACTTTTGTATTTTCTTCATTTATTCCTCTAAATGTCACTTTAATCGTTCTTTCACACTATTACACATTTTCGTTCAACTCCAAAAAGCTAGTTTAACACTATCCCATAACAATTCAGTCACCAAATCCAAAGAAAATCACCATGTACGACACACTAAATCTCCTCACTCGTTTTCCAGAAAATAAGAATATCATTGTTCTTAACCATTTAGTATTGAACTAACGATGCATGCTTCATTTCATGCAAAAAAAATGGATTATCATAACAAGCTTACTTTTTGAAGCTCCAATATCTGCAAAATTACATAACCCTAATCCCTCATACACCCACATACATCAACTTGAAAGTTGATAGGGAGGTTCGGTTTTTCTTAGGATAGAAGAAAGAAATATCAAAGTGGAAGTGATGACAAATAGAGAAAAGCAAGATTTAACTTTGGTGAATATTTGATTAAAAACTCTGTGTTGGTGGAACTCTAAAGAAAGAAGTTTCGAGAAGGATAAAGACAAGGACAACAACTTGTCTTTCAAGGTTATTAAAGCTTAGCTTTAAAGCCTGGACACCTGTCCATTTCTTATCTACTCATCCACTTCCTTTCATTAAGACTGACTTAAGTAAGATTTGTACTTAAGTTTAAAACTCAATAATACCACTGCAATCACAAGTTATAACCTATTACATCACTTCCAGATTTTTCCATAAAACATCATTTCAGGTCAACTTTGCATGTTATTTCTGACTCTTATACTGAAGTTATTAATCAACACTTTCTTCTAGAAGCATGTTCCCCTATGTCTTATGTTCCATTGATGCCAAAATCATTCAATTTGAAATTCTTCAGATCCATATATAATTAAAATACCGAAGTATGTTTTGTGAAACAACACCAATTCACTGTTCCAACCGATCCCCTCATTTTCGTTCAATCAATCTTTCTCAAATCAATTCATAATGCTACCAATCTTTGTGAAGAGGTAGAACAATGTCTTATGAATCCAATGGTTCAAGAATCACTTCATTTGAAGGTCAGATAACATAGTTATGGCCGAAAGAATCAAACAAGATTTTGTCCTTAATTCATATTGTACCCGTCGTGGGACAATTGGCATAATTTTCACTAGAGATATCGGATCAAGGTCATTCTTAGACGGTTTGAAAGGAGACTAGCTACAACTTTCATGAAGACCTTGGAGATGAATTCTATCATCTAAAGAATCAAATTTGGATCAGACAATACAAAATGAACAGTGACCACAGGAAGAAGGTTATGAACCGTACACAGAAGCTATTTTACAATTGGCATAACTCTCTCTAGGGATATTGGATTGAGATCACTCTTGAAGGGTTCAAAAGAGGACTTCAATATCTACATCTTTCATGAAGACATTGAAGACAAATTCTATCGACTGTTGGGGTAAAAAATGGACCAGACGATAGCATCAGACGAATAGTGCATAGAAGAAAAAGTTTTGGTCACATAAGCAAAAAGCAGACGAAGCAAAGAGCAGACGAAACAAAGAGCAGACAAAGCGAAAAGCAGACAAAGCAAAGAGCAGACGAAACAAAGTCAACTTAAGATGAAGCAAAGTCAACTTAAGATGACGCAACTCTTAAGACGAAGCAGAGTCAACTTAAGACGAAGCAAAATCAACTTAAGACGACGCAACTCTTAAGACGAAGCAGAGTCAACTTAAGACGAAGCAAAGTCAACTTAAGATGATACAACTCTTAAGACGAAGCAGAGTCAACTTAAGACGAAGAAAAGTCAACTTAAGATGATGCAACTCTTAAGACAAAGATGAGTCAACTTAATACGAAGCAAAGTCAACTTAAGATGATGCAACTCTTAAGAAAAAGCAGAGTCAACTTCAGACGATGCAACTCTTAAGATGAAGCAGAGTCAACTTAAGGCGACGTATGACGTCATCACAGACAATACATCTTTACAAACGATATGTCGTCATCATAGACGATATGACATCATCACAGACAATATGTCTTTACAGATGATACATCTTGACAGACGATATGACGTCATCACAGACGATACATCTTTATAGACGATACATCTTTACAGACGATACATCTTACAGATGATACATCTTCACAGATGGTATGACATCATCACAGATAATATGACGTCATCACAAACGATACGTCTTTACAGACGATACACCTATGCTCCTAAACATCTCCCCTTATAAGGACCATAACTTTCTACTTCACTATCCAAAAATTCCATACCATATTTTCTCAATAAACTTCTCCAACGTATTTTCCTTCACTAAATCCAACACTTAAATTTTATTTCTAGTCTTTTTACTCTATTTCATTCTACTCATTCACTATAACCACAATTTTCAATTTATCCCATTACTATTCAATATACTCGGAATGTCAATGAGTGCATGTACAATTATTTTTTATGTGTGTAAAGATTTAATATTTATGTGCATGAGCGTGTTACATAATGCATGAGGTTGAAACACATTTCTAATCTCTCAGTGAATCTCTCACATTTACAATTTTAGCATCAACGCGGGTAATGGGATGTTACAGACATGGTCTTAAGAGTTCAGTGGTTGGTAACCTTCGACGATGTACTATGCAATTTCAAGCTGTGTATCATAGAGTTCCAGTGGGAGGCCAAAACGATGACGTTAATGGGAATCCAGAAGAAAAAAGCGAGAGAGATCTAAGTAAAGGCCTCAATAAACTAATGAAAAATTCAAGTAAGAGAACAATATTCATGCTTCATCTATCACATCCAATTAAGTTCCATATGCAACAACTTATGATGGAAGATAAATCTAATACCATAGAAGAATTAGAAATTTACTAGCTGAGTTTAGGGAAGTTTTTAAGGAACATAAACAATTGTCACCGAATAGAACCTATGATCATAACATCCTTTATAAACATGAAGTAGAAATCATAAACATTCGACCCTTACAGATACTCAGGAGAACAAAAAGATGATATAGAGAGATCAGTGCAAGAATTAATAGAGCCAGGGTTCATCAAAAAGAGTGTCAAGCCCTATACCTTACCAGTGACTTGTTAAGAAAAAAAAAACAACCCCTGGAGAATGTGTATAGACTATAAGGAGCTTGTTACCCCCAGAAATTTTTTTATATGATTATTAAGCATGATTAGTGAAATTAAAGCATTAATGAACTAAATTAATCATGATAGTATTAAATG
>JANIPN010000003.1:23427064-23447618 GCA_027478595.1 Erythroxylum anguifugum
CGTAGGGGTAAGATGGGTAAGGGGGCAAATGCCACATAGGCTAGATTGTTATGAGTTTGTTACAGAGAGAGAGAGAATGGGAAGGTACAAAATATATATATATATATATATATAGCATTCGGTATAGGAGGGGGGGGGGGGAGATTCTGGATTATTTGCAGAAAATACAGATATTGTATTTGGCCTGGGAATTACATTTCCAGGAGGGGGAGCTTTGCTCCAGCAGTATTTTTATCTAACTGTACCGATTTATTATCAATACAAAGCAATCTCTATAGAGCTTCCTAACAATACCTCTCTAAAGCAAATTACAAGTGTTGAATGCAAGATTATGCCCTTTGCTTCAGAGGAATCAGATTTCTATACAATCAAAGCTTCACAACCAAATATATGGCATGAATGAGACGCCGCCTTCACAAATTTATTGTACTATTGTTTTTCAGAAACGTTGATACGTAAAGAGCCCCCATTGATTGAGTGTCAAAAAAGGTTTTAAGCACAAGGTTAACTTATGGAAGCACAGCTCTAACTTCTTTCCTATCCGCTCCGTAAGCCTGCAAACAAAAGTCATGAAGAATAATTATCTGTGGGAAGAAACGCCGTAAATCTAAATCAAGGTTCATCAATAACTATGCAGTTAGTGTTCAAATGAAAAATGCTTCCAAAATTTGTTGAGGCATGCAATTAACTAAGAGAGAGCATTTATTACCTCAACCCCGAAGCCTTTAACATACACATTGGCAAAGAGTTCAGAAGGATCCGGCATTGGACTTTCCTGTAAACATAAATCAAAATGATACAGAGAGAAAAAGGAGTTGAGACAAAAAGATCATAAATACAATCAGTATCAAATTGTTGACAAGTAGCCGACTTAAAAAGTTGAAAGTAGCAAGAATGCCACACATTCTGACCACTTGTCAAAATGCTTCCTACCTTGGCTTGAGCAATTGCATCATCTACTTCTTTTCTTATTTCTTTCTCAATATCCTGCAAAACATAAGAAGACAAAAGTTACGTACTTAGTTCACGAGGATATTCCGTTGTGAAACCAAGCTCTCATGTACCCAAAAAAATAAAGACTAAATAAAGGATCACATCAAATTCACCATCTACTATGGTTATAGTAAACAACAAAAAGTGATTCAAACCAATAAGCAAAAGATGTACAGAAGCAATCTTTAATTCCAGGTCACCTTCAGCTCTTTCTCAGTAGCTAGATCATGACTTAACAGCAACTTTCTTACTCTCTCAACTGGATCACGCTCCTGATGATGTAGAAAACAGAAAAATTAACCTATGAAAGATCTTAAACAGTGAAATGGCTAAACTAAAGGAACAGTGACGCATAGGAAGGCAAGAACAGAGGCTAAGTAAAGTCTTATAACCTGTCTCACACCACTAATCTCATCACGTGTACGGTAGGTGCTACCAGGGTCTGACATTGAATGACCATGATACCTATAGGTATCCATTTCAAGTATCTGACACAAGAACAAAAGATAATGACATAAAAATTGCCATATAAATGAAAAACCGTGCATCAAGGGACATATCATGCTCAAACTCAACCAGCTACGTGAAATTTTTTTTCATCAGTGCGGTGAATAATTACACGATAACATGTCAAGCACACAAATAACAAAGATCACAGGAAAATGATCAGATTCCACTTGTCCTACTGAATGCGGCAAACACATGAGCAGCTCCATTGACAAGGCCTACGCTGTGTTACCCATAAAATGAGTCTACTAAAAGGATAATCTTCTCCTTGATTCCTCAAAAAGCACATACATATATACATACAAATACATGTGCAGAGATAGTAATGACGTAATTCTCTATTCAGAAAGGAATCCTCGAGGTTCTCTACGGGTATATAATTTTCCCTTAAACAAAAACCAGGATCATCTGCCTAAAAGGTGGAAGGAAAGTATGAGTAAGACAAAGTTGATTTCTGTTTAATAATAGAATAATAGCCCAAAAAATTCTTTGATCTTCAGTGGTTTAGAAAAAGATATGTGGTTTGTCTATCATTTTTCATGGCTCCAGAGGAAAATACGTCCCCAATTTCTGAGCTAAAATTGGAGCACCATCAAATCAAGAATCGCAAACTTTAATCTAATAGGTATGCAAGCTTCACAGATAGTGTATGTGTGAACATATCAAGGTATAACAGCTAAAGATGGGAGAGCAGTATCCTAGTTGTCCATATTTAATAATTCTGATACATATTCATGTGTATATTATTGTGTACAATGAAGTGAATGGGCAGATTAGAATCAGGAACAAGTGGGATAGTTTAACTAATAAGCTTGTCTTTTCCTGAAGTTCTTGATCCTTAAATATATCTGAAAATAATGAATATATCGAGCCTAAATAGATGAAGTTCTTTAAGAGGTTCTAGCTACGCCAGCTAAAGGCGTTCAAGCTCAGGATTCAACCCTCAGGAGACACAATTGACAATCCAAAAGATCTCAGTCCCAGGGCATTTTGAATTTAGCTAGCTAATGAAACATCAAGTTCAGATCAGATACCTAAAATTAGATGATGTCATGTAAGTTCAAGGAATAACATGGCGTTATATAACCAGAAGAAAAGTACACTCTTTACAAGCAACCATTAACCAAGCAGTAACATTCAGAACACACAGTAACATGTTCCAAAAAAGGATGTTTATAAACAAAAAGGAAGACTATAGAGAAGAGAGTTCAAAACTCACAATTGGTCCATGCTTTAGGGCATGCTCCTTTGCAAATTTGCATGCTTGTTTCACAGCAAGAACATCCATGCCATCTACCTGTACAAAACAGATGAAGTCTGTATACAGGCTTTTGCATACTAATATTGATGTCTAACCTCAAATTCATCGTAGCAAAGAGGAACGAATCATTGTTGGATAAACGTAAAACCCAAAAAAAAAAAAAAAGCAACTACAAAATGACAAAAATGTTCTTTCTTCAGGGTTGGTTCTCTTAGATAACCAACTTTCTTGGAAGAATTTGTAAGACCATATGTTAGCAGTTCAAGACGACAACAACAAAAGCAGATGTAAATAGCTAACTAAAAAGAGAAATTGTAACTGGGTTACACCATGATCCACCCATAAGCTAACTCCACAATTCCTTCACTGAAGGCAAACTCAGCAAGCAATGACTGTATTCCAATTATCAAATTTGTATGATGATTAGAAATCATGGCTTCACCTCTTTACAATAAATTGTCATTTTTTTTAAATTCTCCCACGAACTTAAGGTGTACTGACCTTCAACAAATTTATTGCTAACGCTAAAAATAGATGGCATAATAAACTATAGCTTAAAATTTAAATCTTTCTCCGTCAACATCTAAACTCTACAAAGCTTTAACATGACAAATTACAGCAAAACCCTGAAAATTATAACTCAAAATGCCAAAAAAAGCATCCATTTCCCAGAAAGCAAAGCAACAAAAAATTCAATAATCTGAATTAAATTAAAAAAGATCACCTTTAGTCCAGGAACATAATCTCCGCGCTTATAGTATGCCGGACTCTTAGCAGCTCTCCACTCAGCAGTTCCCATGCCATCTAGCCAAGCATAAACACTCGAACACTCGAAACGCAAACTAAAACTACAAAGTATCAAAAAGCTCTAATCGTGAAATCAAGATCATTACAGTGATTATTCTCGCAGACCAAAATAACGGGTAGATCCCAAAGCGCGGACATATTAAGAGCCTCAAACAACTGGCCTTGATTGGCGGCACCATCACCGTACAAATCAAACGTTACAGCCTCCTCCTTATTATACTTCTGAGCGAAGGCAATCCCACACCCCAAGGGCACCTGAGCTCCGACAATCCCATGACCTCCGTAAAACCTCGATTCCTTCTTGTAAAAATGCATCGACCCGCCTTTCCCTTTGGAGCACCCGACTTGTCGTCCCATCAGCTCCCCAAAAACCTCCAACAACGTCCCTCCGCGACCTAAAAACGTGCAGTGGTCTCTGTAGGCGGTTATAATACCATCCTTCTTCGTGATCGCCGCTTCCATCCCCACGGCCACAGCCTCCTGGCCGTCGTACAGGTGGCAGAACCCGCGGATCAGCTTCGCTTTGTACAGAGAATCCGCTGCGATTTCCATGCGACGCATCGTCGCCATGCTGCGGAAAAACGACCAGAGCTCCTGAGGGTTAGTTTCCACGGAACGGGAGGGAGGCTCACACTTATGGGGAGTGAACGGAAGGGATGTCTCTACGGTCAGCGGATCTGAGGAGCTGGAGATTTGACGGCGGAGGATGCTTGTGGCGGCGAGGAGCTTCGATCTGGAAGAAGAATGGAGGTGCGAAAGAGCCATGGTCGATCGGATATCGGAAGTTCTAAGGCGTTAAGGGACGAATTAGATATAGTACGAGTCGACTAGTCAGTCAGTAACGCCGGTGAAAGGATACAAAATGTTGTGCGTGGCAGAGCGCATAGGATAAAGATTGATACTTTTTAGTAAAAGAAAAATTAAAAATCACTTGGCCTTGGCACTTGGCAGTTGGCTTGGCTAGCCTAGAACTAGAAGTTTAAAAGAAAATGTACGAACAGGACAGGTTTAAAAACCGCTAAAATTTATCGTAACGACACCGTAGCAACAGTGATTATCTAATCCACCCGTTTAAAAAAGGGCATCCAAATAACGCCCAAGTGAGTTCTCTCCCGCCATGAACACGCTCTGCAGCTCTTCTCCACTCTTCTTCTTCTTCGTCCCCTACAAGCCTTCATCATTTCCTTTCCCACATGCTCTCTCCAAAACCCTAGATTTTTCCAGTCATATGCCCCACCATGCTCCACTCATAAACTTGCCTCCAATTGGCCGGTCTTTCAAGTCCCTCAACTCTCTCTACCCCGTCGACTCTCAGCTCTCCGACGCTGACGAAGAAGAAGGGTACAACGAAGACCAAGAGGAGGGGGAGGACGACGACGACGACGAAGAAGAAGATGATGATGATGAAGACGTGGCTGCGGAGGAGTACGGCGATGTGTTGGCCGAACTAAGTGAGGACGAAACGGAACTGTCGGTTGATGCCAGGGAAGTGTCAGCTTGGCGTGAGGAGTCAAAGAGGAGGAGAGTTGAGAGGCTGTGTACTGTGGTCAAAGAGTTTGGGGATGAGATCATTGATGTTGATGAACTCGCGTCTATTTACGATTTCCGTATTGATAAATTTCAGGTTCGATTATGGGAATGTATGGTTCTTTAAGAGTGAAAATCATTTCTTTTCCAATTGGGGTGTAGAGCATTCTGATTACTTTTTGTTTTTGTGTGCAGCGTTTGGCCATAGAAGGGTTTTTGAGGGCATCGTCCGTCGTCGTTTCGGCGCCGACGAGCAGTGGGAAGACTTTGATAGCTGAAGCTGCGGCAGTTGCCACGGTTGCGAGAGGGAGGAGGATATTCTATACCACTCCGCTTAAGGCCTTGTCCAATCAGAAATTTCGTGATTTTCGGTTAGTGATTGTTAGGAATTGCCTGGGGATTATTATTTATAACTGAAGGAGAAACTATGGAAAGATAATTTGCTTGATGTGTCTGATCCTGATTGCTAGGGAGACATTCGGGAATGACAATGTTGGCCTTCTTACGGGAGATTCTGCCATCAATAGAGATGCCCAAATTTTAATTATGACTACTGAGATTTTGCGGAACATGATGTATCAGAGGTATGACATATTGTAATTTAAACTTCATCAAAGTAAACCATTTTGATTCTAGTTAGTCTTGGTTGCCAATTGCAGCTAATTTTAGTTAGTTTGGTTGATTCCCCCATTGCCCTGCAAGTGCCACTTAAATCATTTTACTTTATTGATCATGTAGTCGTTCTTTAAATGGTGAAATACGTTTTTTTTTCATTTTTTTAATCATTTTCAAAGAGAGCTGAAAGCTTGCTGGAAAGTAAGTTTGTTTTCAGATGAATTTTGCTGCCCTTTGCCTTATGATGATACGTCCATAGTCTTGGTTGCCACTTGCAACTAATTTTAGTTAATTAGATTGATTAGCCCAATGTCTTGTAAGTGCCACTTAAATCATATTACTGTATTGATCATATAGTCATCCTTTAAATGGTGAAATACGGTTTTTTTAATCGTTTTCAAAGAAAGCCGAAAGTTTGCTGGAAAGTTTGTTTGTTTTCAGATGAACTTTGCTGCCTTCTGCCTTATGATGAGTACCTCCGTACTCTTTTTTTACTGTGGTTCTGCGAAATTTAATTTCTTATAAAGCAAGCTTTTGACAGCTTAATCTTTGCAGCATTGGGCTGGCTTCTTCTGGGAGTGGGCTGTTTTGTGTTGATGTTATTGTTCTGGACGAAGTTCATTTTCTGAGTGACATATCTCGGGGTACAGTGTGGGAAGAGATAGTAAGTATAGTTTCTTTTGTTGGATCTTGGATATGACACAACGTCTTTTCATTAATAGATCAAACTTGTTCAGGTTATTTATTGCCCGAAAGAGGTTCAGCTCATATGCTTGTCTGCAACAGTTAAGAATCCAGATGAGCTAGCTGGTTGGATCAACGAGGTACTTTATGCGTTAAACAATCCAGTAACTACTTTATCCAACGATGTCTCAAACATACTAGAATATGGATGGTACCAGACGTATAGTTGTAGGTTGAAAGAATGTGTTTCATTCACCCCATTCTTACTTGGGCTGTGCCTGTTGTTTCTCTCATGTCCTTTGCTGGATCTAATTGTTCTTATCTCATGTTACAATTTCTGAAAAAACCAGTCCCTGCTGCAATAATTTATATCCATATATCCCAAGAAGTTAACGTTAAAGGCCACATTTCAGATACATGCACAATGGTTTTAGCACGTGTCTCTTTTCTATGGGCTTAAAATTTTATGATATTCCTGATTTATGTCAATGCAAAATGCTAGTGGGCTTCTTTTCTCAAAGTGATTAAATTCAGATATGTAATAAATCTGATTGTCAGGCTCCCCATCCCTGGCTTCTAAGAGATTTTGTACTTTCTAGGTGCATGGAAAGACAGAATTGGTGACATCATCGAAGCGTCCAGTTCCACTGACTTGGCATTTCTCCACAAAAAGTTCTTTGTATCCTCTTCTTGATGACAAAGGAAAACGCATGAATAGGTTCATCTTTCTTGCCAGTTAACCTCCTTTCAACATCAATCTTGATGTTTCACTATCATCATCTTGAGAATGACACAAGTAGAATCTGCATAATTACATTGGCACCAATTTTTAATGCTTGCATCTTTTAATAGTGCTTTTGAGCATGTCCTCAGTTGTGTCAAGTATTTTGCAGTCCTGTGTTTTTGTCAGAATTTTACTGATAAAATATCATTACATATCTTCTTTAGAAAATCTTGAATCTGTATCTTTAGTTCTTTCTACGTTACTAAATTATACTATTTCTAATTTCACTTATTATCTTTACAGGAAGCTGTCCCTCAATTACTTGCAACTGTCTGCTACAGGGATTAAATCTTCGAAGGATGGTAGCTCTAGAAGGAGAAATTCAAGAAGACGTGGAAGTGAAATTGACACCTATGGTGCTTCTGGGATGTATGGAGAACCTCTTTCAAAGAATGACATTAGTAGAATCCGCCGTTCACAAGTAATTATTAGTCCATTGGTCTTTGCTTCTGATGACCTTTTGCATTAATCTACTATGAACTGTGTATATTAACTCTACTCTGGAATGAGAAGTTAAATAGTTCGTGATTAATTATATATTTTCAGGTACCTCTAGTTATTGACACCTTAAATCAACTTAAAGAAAGGGATATGTTGCCAGCAATTTGGTTTATTTTTAACAGAAGAGGCTGTGATGCAGCTGTTCAGTACCTTGACGGTTGCAAGCTGTTAGACGATTGTGAGATGAGTGAGGTAGAATTGGCTTTGAAGAGGTTTAGCATTAAGAATCCTGATGCTGTAAGAGAGACAGCCATTAAAGGACTTAAGAAGGGAGTTGCTGCTCATCATGCTGGCTGCCTACCTCTATGGAAATTGTTCATCGAGGAGCTGTTTCAAAGAGGACTTGTTAAAGTAGTATTTGCTACTGAAACGCTTGCTGCTGGTATTAATATGCCTGCTAGGACAGCTGTTATATCATCTCTTAGCAAAAGGACTGGTTCTGGACGTATTCAGTTAAGCTCAAATGAACTGCTTCAAATGGCTGGACGAGCTGGACGTAGAGGCATTGATGAAAGAGGCCATGTTGTACTGATTCAGGCTCCAACTGAAGGCGCCGAAGAGTGTTGCAAGCTTCTATTTGCTGGAATAGAACCTCTTGTGTCGCAATTTACTGCTTCTTATGGCATGGTCCTTAATCTTCTTGCTGGTGCAAAAGTGACTTCAACTGAAATGAAGGCAGTGCAGGCAGGCAGGACTTTGGAGGAAGCAAGAAAATTAGTTGAGCGAAGTTTTGGGACTTATATTGGTAGTAATGTTATGCTTGCCTCGAAAGAGGAGCTCACTAGCATACAGAGAGAGATAGAAATCCTCACCTCTGAAATCAGTGATGATGCAATAGATAGGAAGAGCAGAAGAATCCTATCTGATGTTGCCTATCGGGAAATTGCAGTTCTGCGGGAACAATTGAAGGAAGAGAAGCAACTTCGAACTGAACTAAGGAGGAAGATGGAGAAAATGAGACTAAATGCCCTGAAACTTCATTTGAAGGAGTTGGGAAATAATCACTTGCCATTTTTATGCTTGCAATATAAAGATTCCGAAGGAGTTGAACATACAGTCCCAGCCGTTTATTTGGGAAAATCAGATTCTTCTAGTGATTCAAGGCTTAAAAAGATGCTTTCTGTCAGTGATTCATATGCACTAGATGGATCGGCTGAGTCAGATGATATTGGGGAAACTCATCAAGATGTTGAACCTTCCTACTATGTGGCACTTGGTTCAGATAACTCCTGGTACCTGTTCACAGAGAAATGGATTAAAACTGTTTACAACACGGGATTTCCTGATGTTTCTTTGGCTGAAGGAGATGCTTTACCCCATGAAGCAATGTGGAATCTTCTTGATAGGGAAGAGAAGCAATGGGAAAAACTTGCTGATTCTGAAGTTGGTGGTTTATGGTACATGGAAGGATCTTTAGAAACATGGTCTTGGAGTTTAAACGTACCAGTTCTGAATAGTCTTTCTGAAAATGATGAGGTCTTGCATACGTCGCTAGCATATAATGATGCTCTGGAACAATATAAAGGACAAAGGACCAAAGTTGCACGGTTGAAGAAAAGGATAGCAAGGACAGAAGGGTTTAGAGAATACAAAAAGATTATAGACTGGAAAATTTTTAATGAGGATAAGATCAAACGCCTGAAGATTAGATCAAATCGTTTAAGCAAACGCATACAAGAAATTGAACCATCTGGTTGGAAGGAATTCCTAAAGATCAGCAACGTTGTACATGAAAGTAGGGCATTGGACATCAATACACAGGTTATATTTCCACTTGGTGAAACTGCAGCTGCCATTAGAGGTGAAAATGAACTCTGGCTTGCAATGGTTCTCCGAAGTAAAACCTTACGGCATTTGAAACCGGCACAACTTGCTGCTGTATGTGCAAGTTTAGTTTCTGAGGGGATCAAACTGCGTTCATCAGATAATAGCAGCTACATATATGAACCCTCAAATGCAGTTATTAATGTTATAACCATATTGAATGATCAGAGATGCTCCCTATTGCAACTTCAAGAAAAGCATGAGGTGGGTATACCTTGTTGCCTGGATAGCCAATTTGCTGGTATGGTTGAAGCCTGGGCTTCAGGTCTTAATTGGAAGGAAATGATGATGGATTGTGGCATGGATGATGGAGATCTAGCTCGCCTCATACGGCGGACGATGGACCTTTTGGCCCAGATTCCAAAATTGCCTGATATTGACCTTGATTTGCAAAGCTGTGCAAAGACCGCATCTGATATCATGGACCGCCCACCAATAAGTGAGCTTGCTGAATAGAAATAATTGTACAATTAGATCTCAGAATTCTTTTATATATAACTATCCCCGCATGGAGATTTTCCTAGACAGTTCTATTCAATCTTGTAAACTATTCACGGACAGAGTGCTTTTGTCTATACAAGTTACAACTAAGGGGTAAACGCATCCACTAAATGGATTTGCCTGTTAGTCTGCCTGGGATATCTATGAAATGTCATTGGCTTGTCTGCAGAGATTCTGTGGATATCTTAGGTTAAGCTATCGTCCTATTCCAGTGAAACTGAAGCTAATTCTATATTCTAGGCTGGAAATTTAATCTGAATTTTGTTTGAACAATGGTTGATACTTGACTTCAGTGTCAAAATGTCCGCTGCAGCCTTTTAGAATTGGGATCAATTGGTCATGTTTTCCACCTTCCTTTATCGGTAGAACCTTGTAAAAGTAAGCACAGAGATCTGTTTTCTGAATTGTAATTAGCCATTTAAGATCTTACGTGGATGCGAGTTAAAATCGACTCTTTTATTATTATTATTATCGAAAAACATTTGGTCCAAAGCACTGAAAAGTTCCCATTCACAAATGATCAGCCTTTTGACGAATCATGCGGTAGAGTACATGTTAAAGATATGGGTGGGAGGGAGCATCTACTTGAATATAAAGGAAAATGACCAGTTAAGATACAAAAGAAAATGACTATAAAGATATTGATGAATAGAATGAATACATGTATCACATCAGCTGTAATCTCTCTTATGTACAAAGATGACTGCGACTCAAAATGTTACAAACTTACACTATACTACAGTCTGGCGAGTCCTTTTTGGTTCGTTATTGCTTGCTTTGGAAGAACCATTCAAATACTCCATCCATTCCACCTTTTATGCAAGAGCTTACAATGTAAACCACCAAGATACCTAGAGGTCAAGACATTGGAAAACTGTTGCCTTTTTGCTGCTTCCTTGTATAAAATAAATAACTCAAAATTAGAGCAATGAAATCAAAAGGTAGGCCCAGAATATTGGGCACTTTAAGCCATTTACTACCTAGAATGGAGGGTTAAAGTATTACAACGCTCGGGCACACCATGTCAAAGTACGTAAATAATTGATCAAAGTGTACACCAATATGAGGAAGAAAACAATTCAGTGGTTACCGTAATCCATGAAGTCTAGAATCACATCATCGAGTAGATAGCCATCTATGAAACCGCTGCCGTCTTTTAGACATCCTTGTCAGGTTGTCGCATGAGCTATTCTGTGGTTGACGTTTCCCTTTCTTACGACACAATAAGTCTTCTGTATCCAAAACGTAGGATACCTGTCGTGTATAAAATTCAATTCATCAATCAGTTAACAAGGGCAGGAGATGAACATCAACGAATACAACAGCATATGATGAATTTCAATTGACAGCAAAAGCATCTTCTGTTCGAGGAGGCTGAAAATTCCAATTCCAGATACCTTGGACGAATTACAAGCAATCTTGCACTCTAAACCATTAAAAACTTGAAAATTTTCCATGACCTGGAATTCATCACCTATCAAATTTTTGTATTTATTCCTGCAGAAAATATGATTTATTAGACATAGCAACTCAATATTATAGATTATCTTTGTTTATTGTGTTTATGCACCTTTTCATGAAAATGCCCTTCTCTTTTTTGTCAGGGACAATGGAGAGGAAGTCACTATGCAGATAAGCTGCAAAATTATGATCCATTGAAACAGCTGTAACTTCAGGCTTGTCATGTCCGAAGTCCATTAGCTGAATAGACAAGCGGGTAGGCGCAGAAGACTGTAGAACAAATAGTGACAAGGTCAATTTCAGATCAAATTGCAACCAGGACAATAAAATAGAAGCAAAAATTGAGAAACCTACACATTCAATCCGATATATATTTTCATCATGAAGAACACGAGCATTTTCATGATAAACAATATCAATAAAGCTTCCTGGTTTTCTTGACTTTTCATAAGCATATAGTTGAAGCAGCTTATTGTCCATCTCATCAGCTGCCACTGTTTGGAGCTGAGGAAAATTCTCAAAAGAATTTAAAATAAGGTCAGAGAAAAGGTAAAGACAGCAGAAAACTTGGGGATTAATATGTTAATGAGCTCTTGAAAGCTTTACCTGTTTGACAAGCTTATATATCAACTTGTCCAGCGTGAAGAGAACATATGACTGTGTGCCAATAAGAGCTCGACAATCATCCTCAAATTTTGTATTATCGGAAGAACCATCAAGTAAATTGTAAAGTGCACTCATGAACCTGTAAAGACCACCAGAAATGAATGGACTAGATTTTTCATGCCTAAGCCTAATTGTCAACGCAAAATTTCTAAAGTTAGATCACCTGGCATAGTGATCAGTAGGACTTGTATCATTTGAATTTCGCCATTTCCGTTCAGCAGATGATGAATTAACCTTTGCTGATTGTATTCTCTCATACAAGGTCTTAAAAGATTTGTGAAAGAGAAAATATCTAATTAATGAAACTAATCACAATGAACGTGGTGGCATGTAGTTTTAAGTTTAAAAAGCAACATAGAAAATCCAAGAAATCTTACTTGATGAAGCCTAAAAAGGACGTAGAAGGAATCATTTCCATAGAAAACTCGTGAGCCCTTATCTTTGTCATGTAATGCTGAAGGAACATGCTTTGATAGGGGCTTAACATTTAGCAGAAAACGTTCAGAAAATGGTAAAACTGTCCCATCTCCTTCTACATCATGGGCATCTGCCATCCCCTCAGCCTCACCTTCACTCTCAACTTTGTTATCATGCTCATCATGGTCTCCATCTTCTTCATGCTCTTCCCTAGAGCAATCTTCTCCTTCACCAGACTCGCTTCCAGAAACATCACCATTCTCAGAGGCATTCTCGCTTTCCTCTGATGACCTTTGAGCGCTTTCCTCACCTTCATCATCAGCATCAGCATCATTTTCTCCTCCTGCATCTCCACACGTTTCTTCTCCTCCATGGGTTGTTTGATATTGCCTAGTAGCAACACTATCCTTTGTTTTATGCACAGCCTCCAAACCAGCATCTCCATAAGCTACAAAATTATCCTCCTCAGAATCTCCATTTGGGGATAATTCACCTTCTTCTCTTTCAATTTTAAATTGTGCACCAGATTTATCATGTTGGTGACTCTTAAACCCTTCTGCTGTCACTCCATTGGCACATATAACTGGTCTTGAAGGATCACCAACCTGCTAGATCAATTTTATGATGCTTTGTCAATAACTAATAATAGCACTGAACCCAAAACCTAACATTCTCTGCCCTTGAGAAGTCAAGATTGTCTAATTAAGAAGTATTTCTTCGCGATTTTATTTAGCATGATGCTTGATTGAAAATACTGCAAACAAACTATTGTAACAATAACAGACACTTTGCAACTCACAAGCATTTCAGTCTAAAAACCTAGATATATCATGGTCCACTGGCTTTAATTGCCTCTCCCCTTTTTACAAGGAAAAGCAAGCCTCGTTAAAGCAAATAGAAACTCATTAGTATAAGCACTATACCTCTATTGAAGGTAAGACTTCATTACTTGATCCTAATCCAAATCCACCCTCAACAGTGCCATTACATGGTCTTGAAGGAATATCACCAAGCCCTTCCAACACAAAATTATCTCAGAAATCTAAACATTTTTCTTTCGTGAACAAATGAAAACCACAAATTAAAAAACCAGCTGGATGCACTAGCAACTATTTTAGAGAAAAATAAAGCATTATGTCACAATCACTCATCAAACCTGACTCCAAATTAGTTCTTCCGTTACTTGGCTCTGCCCCAGTTGCAACTGATACATTTGAATTGACGAACTGTTCAGTTGAAGTAGCCAATTTACTGACATCTGATGTTTCATCAGCCAGAGGTACAGTAATCTGCACCTTATCTTGTTTCAGATTACTGCAGCATGTCTCACTCTTGCGAGCTACATGATCAACATCAGGAGAACCGTTTTCCTTAATGCTGTGATCACCATTTAGCAACCATGCCCTGGAAGAACTTGACTGCTCAGGTTGGATACTTTCATCTCCATTTCTAGAAGGATTAGAATGTCTAGAGTTCGTAACAGTTGCACCACCACTACTAGGACTTCCTTCACTCTCTTCACTCTTTAAAGAAGGATTCTTAGCCTTTACAACATCTTCAGTGTCTTCTGCACCCTGAGGCCTAGGAGGAACACCAAGCATGGGCTCCAAAAATGTAGTCCAAATCTTCATCACTTTATCCAACTGTTCATTTGAACATACTTCTCCGCATGAATATTTGATGAGTTGATATATATCCTCATGTGTGTCACGATCTGGGTAATCAAATTCCAAATTTGGTATAATGGGCCGTCTGTTTCCAGCTGCAAAAGCAAGAAGTGCATCATCTTCCTTGCGCTTCTTTTCACTGATTTCCTTGATCTCTGTCAATAAGGCTGTAAAAACAGAAGAGCATAAGCAATCTAAGAAAGGACTTATTCACTGGTCCATTTCCTTTCTGATAAAGAATGCAAAAGGAAAAGTAAATAAACAAGGATAGTAAAAAGAAATTCCATATTTTTTTTCACAAAAAAAATTGTGGATCTTGTAAAATAGGGTAGCATTTAAGATGTCTTCTGTGATCTCTTTGGATTGATACTGAGATGATAATGTTGCACATTATGGGCCTCATTCATAGAAAGGTATCAGGCATCAATCAAACTTGTGCCTATTGAGATACAAATACGAAAGAGCGCAGAATCTCATACATGTAATTATGAACATAAATGTGAAGAATGAAATACCTTTCGTGCTCGAACTCTTACTATCTTGTTGCTTGAAGTAAAAACTACGATGGTCTAGTGATTTGTGATAGTTCTTAGCATAAATTTCTGCCCAAACTTTGTTGAAATCAGCACGGCACCTAGCCCATTCTTCTTGTTTCTGCTTCAAGCGAGTTAAGATAACTGGTAAAGCAAGTGAAGTATTTTTCCTCAACACATCCATCACATCAAGCCCATGATCACCATATAAACGTTCAATACACCTCAGATTCAAAGCTGCAAAAGAAGTCAAAAGACTCTGATCAGGAGCCATTAAAAATGTACATACTGATAGTCTGAGACCTCCTTCGTTCTAACCTGTTAAGTGCTCCTCAATACAAATCGGTCCATCTGCTTTGATAGAATTATTGTTTATCTTTTCTAGTAATTCTTCTACACGTTTTGTTGCTACATTCGCAGATTCTAACAACATGTCCAGCTCAAACCTGACAACCAAAAAAGATCAAGATTTCAGAAAATAACATAATAAAATGACTACAAAATTAACATCAAGTGAAGTTCTTCTAAACAAGAATGTGAATATTGAAACAAATATTCCATCTTAACTTCCTGGAAGAGTATTCTGATGGATGACATTCAAAATCAACCAACACAGAAAACCAAAGACAAAGAAGATCAGCTAAACTATAAAGCGAAACATGAAGCAAGAGCATATAAACTAAAATAAAGAACTAAATTTTAAATGTGCAAATCAGAGGAAGCTTCAACCTGTCATCTTCACATCGAAACAAGCTTTCTTCATATTGGTTTTTACGCATGTGCTTAAAAGAATAATCTTCACTTCCTGAAGTAACAGATACCCAATGATCATTCAGTACTTCGCCACCAAGTTCTGTCCTTTGACTTGCTGACGGTATGGGATACTGCTACGAGATAATCATAACAGTAGCATGCATACACATATTAGTAAAAACATCAGCAAGATATCGTATCAACATTAACAGACAAGGATAGAGTTGCATACATTCTTTGGCAGAAGTCTATAACTAGGGGTGCAGCGCTCACAATTGGATAAGTCAAGTTCATTAATGGGCTTTGAGAGATACTTATCCTTGCTGGAAAACAAAGTCATCTTAAGGTTTCCTGTATCTTTATTGACAAAGGCTAGATTCTTGTCAAGTCTGTCCCTTTCACGAGTTTCACGATCTCTATCCTTACTCCTTTCATCCCTTTCACAGTCACGATCTCTATCCCTTTCCTCAACCTTCACAGGTCTGAGTAAATTACCTTCATGCACAAGAAAGCTGGAATCAGAATTCGGAAAGCAGACAGGAAGCAACTATGATTATTTTTTACTCAAAGGTTCTGTCCATTTTTTGTAACACGAGTCAAGAATCATTTTGAGCAACATGAGACTCATCAACAACTAAGATTAGTAAACTCTTGTTTCAGGTGATATTTGGTATACATGTGTGAGTATATAACTGCATGTATTTAGACTATGAGTATTACAGATAACATTCAAATATTGCCAACTTTTTAATCCTTCAAGTACCTTAATAAAACCAAACCCAAATGAGAAATTGAACACAGTTGTCCGTCTTAAAAAAAAAACAAAGACAAAGTATACTAGTTTGTTTTAGAACCAGAAGAATAACCCAATAACTTTTATTTTTCATGATGCAGAACATTGGCAATGGGTAAGAAAACATATCTGACGAATATAAATATTAAAGGACAACAGACAATATCACTTACTTTTACTCACAACACCAGCAAGTAAGCCTTCTGCGTAACAAAATTTAGTTAGCTAATGTCAATAATGTGAGGTTGATCAGAGGAATTAAGTCTATCAGATATATAGTGAAAATTTACCATTCTTCTCACAACGTGCAAAAAATTCGTTGAAGCCATCAATAAGATCAGGATACCTTCCAAGTAAATCGCCAACCTGAGTCAAGACAACATGCCTTAATGGTTCAATCCCAGGAACTAATTCTCCATAAGTTTATCAAAAGAATGCGCTGCTAACAGCCAGTTCAAATTAATGTGATCACTACAGTATGAGGGACTCTTGAAATTAAATACCAAAAGTGGAATAGTAATTGTTCGTTAAACTTAGGCTTCTACCAAAAAAAGAACCTTAACGTGACATGTTGAATGCCACAAGACCATAAGAGGGTTCTTTGCTCAAACATACCCCAAGATAATGCAGGCCACTCATTGTCCCATATATGACATCAACCAGATTTTATCACCAAACAAACTCTAAAAATATGAACAAATGCATCACACTAACACAAGGTTCGTACATCCTTTTCACATTGATATATAGGAAAACTAATCAGAATTAGCCATACCAAAGAGAGCAACTCTGATCGTTTGATAATTTCCTCAGTATAGAGATGAAGACACCTCAAAAATTCTTGGTAATCTTCAGGATTATGCAACTTCTCCTTCACTTTCTCAAAGAAAGCAAGCTCTTGGCTCAGTGCACCTGCCACAGCATGAACCTATCATCAATTTAAGGAAATATATGCACTAAAAGATGTAATCTACAGGAGGGGAAAACATGAAAACAAGCCTCATGAACAATGATTTGACATGACCTATCTTTAGTACTTAAATAATTAAATGACAAGGTAAACAACATTAAAAAAAACTCTGTTTATTTGTGTAATGTTTAAGTAAGCACAACACCAAACTCACCCTTCACATCATTTTTGTCATCATAAGTGGATAAGGCAGGATGTGTTCCAAAGTTTTCATCTCCATTCGCACCTTGATATTCACCAGTGTGTACAGATTTTCGTTTGTGAACTAGTCGTTGCATGTTGATGTCTCGATTGCTATCATGCTCATAATACCGGTCATCTCTCCTGTCCTTTTCCTTATCACTACATCTCCTCTGATCTTTGTCTGATCTCATTAAAGCCCTGTCATGGTCTGAATCCGGACGATCAACACTAAAGTCACGGTCCCCATGGGAAGTTGTAGTTCTGTCTTTCTGGAAATTAATAATAAAATGCTTTGTAAGCTTGCTGATCAATGTGAAGATACAAGCAGCAGGAAAGGAGAAAAACCTTGTCAAAATACATTTGGCGCACTGCTGGAATGGTGGAGCTCCTATCACGGTAGATAGAGTTCCTACCAGATGGAGCATAATGCATCGAGGCTGCAGCTGAGGAATCAGGGAGAAAATGGGTGAACTCCTTTAGAAGATCATCATGGTCTTGGAAAAGTGCAGAAACCTGCAATAGGAAGCAAGTCAATTTCTAAAATATTTGTCCCAGAAATGAATGCCCTAAAGACGTTAAGAAACGAGCCAGAAGCTAAACAGAGAAGCCGATTATCACAATATGCCATGTAGATACCTCCTGGTAAACCTCAGTGATAGACTTATTTTCCTTTCTGTACATGTTCAAAATGTCTAAAAATGATTTATAAACATGGTCATCACCTTGAAATCTAGTCTGCAAAAAACAATTAAAATGTTAAATCCTGGAAATAAAATGTAATCCTATAGTTCAAATATGGAGTGGTATTTCTACCTTAATCTTAGTCACAAAATTAATCGCTTCTTCAAATTGAACAGGTTTTTTCTGTGAAGGCTGTTCATTGTCAGGAGGGAGAGTAATCTCATATCCCTTTGGTAAGAAGGTATTGAAACCCAAAATTAAGTTGCGGTGCCCTTTGAACAAGTCTTTCACTCTTGCTATGACACCTGCAGTGTCAACTCTATGATAAACATAACAGAAGTAAGATTTGTCAACAGGCGTTTCACTTTCTAAATTCACATATAGAAAAAAAGAAAAAAAGAAAATGCTGTGATCATATTTAAACACCAACCTTTGAGCTTTGAAATCCTTCATGACTTCCAGGAAGTCATCATATTTCTCCCTTTTGTCTTGAAACATGTCCTTAACAGCCTTAAGATATGACAAGGCATCATTTGTTGTAAGTTTCTGAGTACTTGCTCCTCCCCCTCCCCCTGCCATTTGTGCTTGCTCCGAACTTCATTCCACACAAAGTACGTTTCAAGTGAAATGAACACATACAATAAAGAAACAAAAACAAGTTAAGAACATACCATATTGGCCAAAACCCAGATTCACATGTAACCTTATCCTCAGTTATACCCTTTTACATAATCTATTTTGAACATGTATGAGTTCCAATTAGAAGATCAGTACCATTGTTGATATTTACGATTTATCAAATTTCCAGCAAGAAATCAAGTTAAATTACTAACAAGGATTACAAGACAACCATGCCCAAGAATTCGATCTTCATTCACAGGTCAAACAAAGAAGAAATAATCAAAACTCGAGTCAGAAAACTAAACCACACGTGAAAACAACAACAAGCATTAATGATATTATCAGAAACACTTTGACGATTAACAGATAGTAACAACGGTGAGATTAGGAAGAACCTAATCTCTGAGCTTACTTCGATTATCCAAAAAATAACCATAAGTTATATGATTAGTGACTCGGATTACAGAAGAATTGGGAATCCACTAACAAGATAGGGGAAAAAAAAAAAAAACTTACGTTTCTCCTTTAGAAGAAAGTACAGGCCTTTTAACTTGAGAGGCCATATACACATCTTCCCTGGACCTCTTCATATTTATAACAAAGGCCAAAACGATACAAAACTGCACGCACTCTCTACCCCTCTATATACTCAACGCAGAGAACATCATGCTTCGACAACTCCAAATTTAAGCCTCAAGATAAGAACCTGAAACCAATAACATCACCCCATATAAACATGAGCAGCAAAAACACAAAGCAGATCTACCAAAGACAAACTTAAACGCCCAGAAACACAGAAATCAAAACCAAAAACTAATCGAACAGATCACCCGAGAAGCAGAAAAATTCCCTCAGAATTTTTTTTCCTAACCAAGTAAATTGCATTACTTGAAAAAGAAGCAAAGGTCGAGAATTTTCACCAATTGGGTTAGAAAAGGATAAACCCAAAATTAAAAAAATAAAAACGGAACATGGAGAGATCGTCATGTACACGGTGAATTAGTAAACGAAACTTGAACCAGAAGAAGATATAAGCTTTCTAGAGAAGAAGAAAAACGGGATGTTGGCTCATGAGGATTATAAGAAGTTGTAAACAACCTTGTTAAGGTGGGAATAGCAGCTTGGCGTTTTTGCTCTATAGAAACAGAGAGGAGGATACAATGTTCTATGATATAAGCCCATATGCTGTTAAAAACCAACATAACACTGAAGTCTTTCAAAGAGGGAATAAAAGAGAGAAGGAGAATTGGAGAGTGGAGATAGCAATTTAGACGGCTATTAGCCGGTCACCTCATGGATTAGTGACCGGCTATAGGCGGTGAATTTGGTCCTTTATGGTTTACAAAATTAGGGCTGGATTAGGGTAAGAACGGTTTAGTGGAAATTGAGAGGATAAATTGGGAGAGGTCATCACTTTGATGTGCGAGTGATTTTAGGGTTAGGAAAAGTTTGGGTTTTGATTTCAAGCAGCAAAGATACATGAGTATTGCGGGGTTGGAGATTGAAGTGTTAATTATGATCAAATAAAAAGCTCACAAAGATATTTAGTATAAAGTAAAAAAAAAAAAATGGTCTTAGATCAGGGTATCTACCGGCGGATCCAGTGACTAATCCCCTTGCTGGTTTGTAGGCACCTCACAGGGTGGGACAGTTAGCCCAAAAATTTAAGTCTGCTTCATACCCAAAGTCAAGGATTGAATCCCTAACTCTTGGTTAAGAATGAATGAGTCTCTGCCACTCAACCACACTAATATAAGATGTTCTTGATTTTGTGACCGAGCTCCAATCTAAAGCCTGAAGGCCCT
>JANIPN010000003.1:23540322-23557022 GCA_027478595.1 Erythroxylum anguifugum
AGAGGAGAAGAGTTTGATACATGCGAATCTGAGGAGGAGGAAGCTTTGATGTTGATGATGAGACGAAGAGTTGGGGACGAACGGTGTAGTGTGGATGGGCGTTTGAGGTTCCATGGAGTGGCTGTGTGGAAGATAGTTCCCGCTTCCATGTGAAGAACTATTTGTTTGTTTTGTGTTTTGGAAGGTGCCAACAGAAATGGATAATAGCTAAGCAGAGCATGGAAGGATCACGTGCGTTCAAACCCAGAACGAGAATCAGAGACCCTTGGATTTGTTTCGAGTCAAATTCATCGCACTGAAATATCTTAATTACAAAAAAAAAAATAGAAAAAGCAAAAATCAGCTCAAGAAAATTCCCAATAAGTGTACTTCTCCTAGTTAACTAAACAGTAACTAATTGAGCTCTTGTACATGTATTAATAACTTATTTGTAGTTAGTGGTAACAACAAAAACCGATGGCTTCGTCTGAACCTTCTCGAGATGATCTCAACCCATTTGGAAATGCTGGTCACACCACCAAGAAATTTCGCATACGCCAATGTGAGGAAGACTCACCTCCTTCTCCTAATGCTCCGCCTGCTCTTCTCTACAATTATAGCGTCGCCGTCACCGGCAATCAAATCCCTGAAACCACTCAGAGCTTAGACTGGCCGGATCAAGACCTTGTGGAGATTGAAGAGGGAGATATCAACATAGTACAAGGTGAATTTGGATTGGAAATTGAATTGTCCAACCCCCTCAAAGGTCGACTAGACAAACGCTGGGAAAATGTTGTACTTGTTAAGCTTCTAGGACGCCGAATTGGATTCACCATGCTTAAACACAAACTCTACGCAATGTGGACGTTGACTAGTCCTATAAAAATTATTGATCTAGCTAATGATTTTTTTAATCAATTTTGTACAGGAAGAGGATTACATCAACGCTTTTACGAAGGGGCCATGGGTGATCGTGGGATATGCTCTATCCGTTCAGCCATGGAACCCCAATTTTCGTCCCTCTTCCGATGAAGTTTCCACTGTTGTCACTTAAGTCCACTTTCCGAAGTTATCGGTTGCCCGATACCACCCCTCTATCCTGCGAGCACTAGGCAATTTAGTAGGACGAACAGTCAAGATCGATGCAACCTCACAACAACCACAGCGAGGCAAATTCGCGAGGGTGGCAGCGGAAATCGATAACAACTCACCCCTCCGGTCCATCGTAGAATTGGATGGTGAACGAATCAGAGTTGCGTATGAGGGCTTGCCTCCCATCTGTTTTGCATGCGGGCGGGTCATGATATCGTGAGTTGCACTTCTCGGAATCCAACCCCTTCGGCGCCAGGCGATACCACTGCACACCATACAACGGATACCCCAACTGACCAGAATACGACTCCAACGTCAGCTGAATCTCCCAACACGATGTACGGTCCCAGGATACAAGTACAGAGACGACATCAATGACTCGATTCCAAGATGAGACAGGCGCCAGCTTTCTACTCTAGATGGCTCTCGGGGCTCGAGATTTCAAGCCTTGTCAAAAAACGATGTTCCCCCCTCCCTTCACCAACGTCTGTCTCCTGTTGTAATGAATCTTCCAGACACGTCCCATTCTCGCTCCAACCCAAGCCCTTCAAAATCGACGACGACTAAGACTTCTGCAAATGGACGGGCCTCTCACATGAATGGGCTTGCTTATCGTAGGCCTATGGAGAGCCAAGACAAGTCATCTAAAGACCATGTTACTAATGGCGCAAACCCATTAGCCCACGCTTCACAGGCCCAACATCCCTTTAATCATACCCTTAACCCAATAGCCCACACTCATCAGGCCCAATGACCTCTGAACAAGGAAAAAGGCCCGAAGGGACCAAGAACCTCGCCACCAATCACGTGGCTATTTCTATCCCATCCCACCAGGACTTGACCATACAGGAAAGCTCTCTTGCCATACTTATGAATGAGGACACGATATGTGATTGCAAGGAGGACAACATAAATGAAGACACTTTACTTCACTCTCCTCTGACCAGTATACATCTACTGCCCCCTCTTAGGCCACCAGACCATGAATCTCATCTTGCCTCGGATAATGAAGGCACCATTATCATAGATTCACGATGGATGAGACGTCACCACATCCCACGATTTCCACAGCTGATGAGCATATCAATGACTTGGTCGGGCCGCATGCCACTTAGAGCTTACCATCCCTTTTGATTCTTATTTATGTCAATATTCATATGAAACTGTCAAGGGGCTGGAGGTAGGACCTTTCAGCCTATTCTCAAGAATTACATCCGGATACATCAACCGATCCTCGTAGTTCTGGTGGAGCCTAGAATTAGTGGAGTACTCACGCAGAAGATTATCAAGAGGTTGGGTTTTACTCACTCCTTTAGGGTGGAAGCCAATTGATTCTTTGGAGGCATTTGACTTTTATGGAATCCAGACATTACGCTCCAAATACTGATAGCTCACCGTCAATTTATTCATGATAATATTGAATGAGCGCAAACCTCTTTCGATTTCACTGCCATTTATGTCAGCCCAACATACTCGTTACATCATTTCTTATAGAAATATCTGCATCAAATTGCTCGCGTTACCACTAAACTGTGGTTAGTGGGTGGGGACTTCAATGCCAAATTAGAAAGGAATGATCAACGAGGCGGCTCCAGCTTCTGCTTCGGTGTGAGTACTCAATTCCGGGAGTGCATACAATGCTGCCAACTTCAGGATCTTGGGTTCACAGGCCCCAAATTCACCTGGAGGAGAGGTCAACATCTCACTACACTTGATCGAATTTTGTGTTCTAACCCCTGGCTGACTTCATTCCACAACACAACAATTACACATCTTCCCTTCCTCAAGTTTGATAATCGACCTCTCCTCGTGACTTTATTCCAACCTACGCCAACCTCCCCTACCCCTTAGGAATTCCGCTTTCAATCTGCGTGGTAGACCCATGACCAATTTGCCCAAACTGTCAAAGACAATTAGAACCATAATCTGACGGAGGTTTTTAGTGCACTCAGTAATCTGGCGGACAAACTTTAGCATTAGAATTCCTCCGCTTTTGGCAACATCTTTCATCGCAAAAAGAGACTCCTGGCTCGTCTAAGGGGCATTCAAAAAGCACTGGAAGAGAAGGACTCTGATTCTCTGTGAGACCTAGAGACGTATCTACAACATGAGCTGGAATAAGTCCTCTTTCAAGAGGAACTATTCTGGCACCAAAAATCCAGATGTCAACGGATAGCACAGGGAGACCAGAACACGAAGTACTACCATGCGGTAACTACAAGCCGAAGATGGAATACGCGATGTATCGCCCTACAAGATGAAAATGGTTGTGAAAGTTTGGATCCAGTCCGTATCACTATCAGACAAATAGCGCAATCCTTCCATGAAAAACATTATAGGACCGATCTTCCGACCTTGACATAGCTTCTGCCCACCGACCTTTTTCCACCTCTCCCTCACCAGGCTACAAATGATCTGGAAGGTCTAATCTTTCCTGAAGAAGTCAGGAAGGCCTTCTTTGATATGGCTCCTAACAAGGCTTCAGGAATTGATGGATTTAATGCTTTATTCTTCCAATCCCAATGGGACTACATCGGGACTACTATCATCCACTTTATCCAGAACCATTTTAGACACGAAGTCTGAGAGCATGCGCTGAATCATACTATTTTGGTTCTCATATCAAAGATCCCATCTCCAAAGTCAATCACGCAATTTAGGCCTATCCCCCTATGCTCAGTCATTTACAAAGCAGTTACCAAAATTATCGTGCACCGGCTGAAGCCTTATCTGGATGACCTTATAGCCCCGAATCAATGCAGTTTTGTTCCAGGAAGGTTAATTGTTGACAATATTATTATAGCCCAAGAGATCATCCATACTATGCGACGGAAATCAGGAAAGACCGGGATACTTGTTATCAAGGTGGATTTAGAGAAAGCTTACGATAGACTTTCTTGGGCTTTTATTCAAGACATACCCATAGACATTGGGCTTCCGGACTCGTTGATCAAACTTATTATGAAGTGTGTCTCCACAGTGACAATGCAGGTTAATTGGGAAGGGGCACTCAGTGATGCGTTTACCCCTACTAGAGGTATTCGACAAGGAGACCCGCTTTCGCCTTATCTTTTCGTACCGTGTATGGAACACCTGGGTCACCTCATCAATACTTCTGTGTCACAAGGCAGCTGAAAACCTATCAATTTAAGCTGAAGAGGCCCCCTTTATCACATCTTTTTTTTTGCTGACGATCTCATCTTATTCTCTAAAGCTTCAATTGACCAAGTATCTGTCATTCGCGATACAGTGAATAGGTTTTGCACAACCTCGAGGCAATGGATCAGTCAAGAAAAATCTCGCTACTTCTACTCCAAGAATATCCACCATTCAGTAATGCGTATTTTGAGCAGATAATTGGGCTTCAAGCAAACAACCGACTTAGGACGCTATCTTGGAGTGCTTCTGTTACATGAGGGAGTCAATAAACGAACGTACCAATATATTCTCGACAAAGTGCAACAACGCCTCTCCTGATGGCAGGCCAATCTTTTATCATTGGCAGGACGCATCACCTTAATCCAGTCAATAATTTTTGCTCTTCTGACATTTACAATGCAGACGTTCCGTCTTCCTTGGAGTCTGTGCGACGAATTGGAGAAAATAATGCGAAACTTCTTATGGGGTTCCTCTCCCAGAAATCGAAAGATTCACCTTGTACACTGGGACAAAGTTTGCCAACCAAAAGAACTGGGTGGCCTTGGGATTCGCAACAATAGAGCCACCAATGATGCATTACTTACAAAGTTAGGCTGGGCATTAATTTCCAAACCAAAAGCATTATAGGTGTAAATTCTATCTGCTAAGTATAATTTTGATGCTACCAACATCCCCTCCGTTATTAATACTACTGGAGGCTCAATGATTTGGAAGAGTATCAAAGCTATCTGGCCTAACGTGATACAAGGCATGAAGTGGTTGATAGATGACGATACCACAACCCGTTTTTGGTTGGATCCTTAGGTTGTGAATGCGGGGCCCCTTTTATCCCATGCAACTACTCCGATTCCCCAATCTGACCTTGATCTGCGTGTTCACCAGTATGTGGATAATACAGGTAAGTGGATTTGGGATGCGTTCCAAACTCTGCTCCCTCCCTCCACCTGTATGTCCATTGCAGGAACCTTTCATCCTAAGCCATACCTAGGGACTGACAAGCTGATCTGGAGTATATCGAATACTGGTCAATTCACTACTACCTCGACATACTCTATGATTATGTAGCACACCAACTGTCATTCCAGTGGCCTTTGGAAGCCCATATGGCACTGGCCAGGCCCCCAACGTATTTGCTCATTCCTTTAGCTCCTCGTGCAAGATCGTCTACTCTATAATCAACAACGCATTTGCAAATATCTTACTACAAGTGTGGAATGCTATCATTGCCATACGACAAAATCCTCGCTACATGTTGTACGCGATTGCCCCAAAGTGCGTAGCTTCTGGCTTACTTTCCCTCTTCAAGCCATCTCGCTTGACTTCTTTAATCTTACCACTCAAAGACTGGCTCACTCTAAATCTTCACCAACATAGATTGGTTTCTGGCATTGATTGGTCAGTTATCTTTGGTACCACTTGTTGGTATCTCTGATCATGGAGAAATATGGCCCTCTTAGACAACCAATTCTCGTGGTCGAATTCTCCTACCTCCCTTATCCTCACCTATGTTCACCAGATATACCAGGCTTCAGTCTGACAAAGAAGGGCCTGTCTTGAATCTAGACCTCGATGCGAGCGTCTGATTGGGTGGTGTCCGCCTAATCCAGGGTGGGTGAAACTAAATACAGGTGGAACTTGCAAAAGCGCCAACTCTGCGGCTACAACAGGTGAACTTATTCAGGATAGCTCTGGTGGGTGGCTTGGCGGATTTGTACAGAATATCGGTTGGTGCTCCTCGGTCTCGGCGAAACTTTGGACAGTTTTCTCAGGTCTGAATCTCGTTTGGGACCTTGGTTATCGACGCATGGAACTAGAACTGGATTCTCTAGTGGTCAAGAACCTCCTATCCGACGCAACCAAGAGGACAACGTCGCTTAACTCCCTCGTCTTGGGCATCAACGAGTTATTGACCCAGAACTGGGTTGTCTTTCCCTGCCATATCTAAAGAGAGGCAAATCGGTGCTCCGATTGGCTAGCCAACTTTGCGGTTAACTTCATAATCGGGACTACCACTTTTGATAATGCACCTATAGGGTGCGCCTCAATCCTTATAGAGGGTTTGATTGGAACTAGCTTCCCTCGTAGAGTTATGTAATCTGTCTTGTTTTCTTCTCCATAGTAATAAAAAAAACTTATTTGCAGTTACTAGTAAAGTTGCATTTAAACTTTTTTATACCTCGTGCAAAGCTTTACACTTGTCCTAGTTAACTACATAGTGACTAATTGAGCTCTTGTCTCAATGTACCTATATTAATAACTTATTTGTAGTTATGAGTAAAGTTACGTTTTAACTCTTTTCTACCTCGTCCAAAACTTTTACTTAATTGTTATTAAAAAATAACTTATCCGAGGTCACAATAATTAAAAGTTATAAGATAAAATAAATAAGATGAAACCAAATTTTATTAACGAGGAATGACAAAATTATAGGAAATGGAAAAAATATTTATAAAGTGAGAAATTTAATTAATTGAAGTTACAAATTTCAGTTAATTAATAAAAATAGGATTTCATAATGAATAATTATATAAAACATACATATATTGATAAAATAAATAAGATAAAACCAAATTCATTAATGAAGGAAGATAGGATTATAGGAAATGTATATATATATATATAAGATAAAACTAAATTCATTAATGAAGAATGGTAAGATTGTAGCGAATGAGAAAAAAAAAGATAAATAAAGTGAGAAATTCAATCAATTGAAGTTACGAATTTTAAATTTTCAAATAATTAATAATAATTGAGATTTTATATTCAATGAATATATCAAATGTACATATATTGATAAAATGAATAAGATAAAATCAAATTTATTAATAAAAGACCATATGATTATATATAAAGTGAGAAATACAATTAATTGAAATTACGAAATTCAAATTTTCAATTGATTAATAAAAATTGAGACTTCATAATAAATGAAATATAATACATATATTGATAAAATGAATAAGATGAAAACAACTTTATTAACGAAGGAAGATAAGATTATAGGAAATGAAAAAGAAGAATATACATAAAGTAAGAAATTCATTTAATTGATGATAAGAACAAAATTTATTGTTTGATAACATAATTTACAAAAATAATTATCCAAAATTTTTAAACGCTACAATTTTCAAAAATTTAAGATAAAATCATGAAATAATATTTTAGATTGGGATTGTGAGAGTGGAGAGTGGAGATTAGAGATGGTAGCTATTATTGTAGTCAGGATTGTGCATCAGTTCTTCTGTATGTAGAAACATTATATTTAGTATTGTAATATTAAAATTACAAAATATTACACATGGTATTAATTAATAAATAATTAAATATACGTTCATCATCAAATATTTATCAAAATAATGTCCACTTAAGTAATTAATATTAGTATGTGTATTACTAGTCACCTTCATATCAGTAATTGTGGTTGTATTAATATACAAATTAAAAAATAATATAAAAATAGGCAAAATTGATATATCAAGAAAAGAGTTACTCTCAATATCTTCATCATCTAACCAACTTTAAGTACACATAAGGGCTTCCATTGTACGAGGATAAAGTCAAGCATGATAAGGACTAATAACCAGAACACTAGTTCCAAAAGTAGACTCCCAAACAACATTAATAGATGATGGAATTGCTAATAGGTCTTGTGTAATTACTTGCATAATCGAAAAATTATTTTCACAACTCTTCCATTATAACAATACAACAGACGACACACCTTCAACTTCAACCACACAATCTTCTGTCAAATATTTATCTAACTTCATCATATTGTACGAAGTCCTAGGCCTTTTTTCTTTCATAAATTTTGTGAGTGAAAGTAACAAACTGCTTTTAGAAGATAGCTTGAACCTGAAACTGAAGCCAGGGCTGAATAACCTGAAATACTATGATTTCAATCTTGAATTTTGTCTTGATTTGATAATCATCAAACAAATCATATCAAATTGTTTAATGATATCTACGTGCTCCTAAGCCTAATCACCATACAACACATTATATATAAAATCAACTCCCTCCCTCTTGTACCTTGGGTCCAACACAAATATAACTACAATAGTATGTCTAACCATATACCAATAAGAACTCAACTTCTCCATCATTTGCTCTACCATAACGGAATAATCTCATTGGAATCAAATATCCAATCAGATTAAGCTTTCTTTATCCCACATATAGTGCTAAAACAACAATGTAAAGTTGGATATTTTGTTCCCGAGAACAATTCATTCACAGTGTAAAATAATTTCAACTTTGCACAAAGTTCTCTAGCCAATTCCTATTGGTCTTTTGTAGTCATACAAGTTCTCTTTGTCTTGGTCTGGTAAACACCTCAACATATTGGATTGCCATCTCAAACATCTTGAAGGTTGAGTTCCATCTAGTTGAATAGTCCAAAACCAACTTCTTCGTACTTGGAATGCATAACAGTCATGTATTTTTTTCAAATTTCTCAACTCCTTTTTGATGTTCCACTCTAATATACTACAATTCCAAATTGAATTTATTTCTTCGTTTATCATCTGCAATCCATCATTCACAATCAAATTCAAAATATGCACAAAATAACGCATATAGAATAACCTTTCATTAACTAATAAGCTCCTAGCCCTTATCTTATCCTTTAACTTTTTTATAATAGCATCATTTTTGCTACAATTGTTGATTGTTATGGTGGACAATTTAGTATTGATATTACAATCTATCAAATAGTCTCCTATCATGGTTTTCAACGTTTCACTTGTATGTGGTGCGCAGGGATGGAGCCATGTACAGGGGAGGGGGACCATGGCCCCCCCTTTCAAATATTTCTTTTTTAAAAAATTACTTATATAATTAAAAATTTTAAAATTACAAATATAAGTGCCCCCTTTAAAAAAATCCCTACCTTTAAAAATCTCGGCCCCCCCCTTAGAGATGAGTCCGGCTCCATCCCTGGTGGTGCGAGCACATAATTGAACTTACCATGTACAACTATGACTAACATCAATCACAAAATAATCAAAAAGTAAATGATAACAATATTAAAGGATATAAATTACCTCAAAAGTTTATTGCGTAGAGTCCAGTTATTGTCAACATAACGTGTTGTTATCCCCATAAAACCCTCCTTTTAGTTAGCGACTATCCATATGTTTGTTTTAATGGCAATTCGTCCTTCAATACTTGACAATGTTCTTAAAATTTACTTTTGATACGATCTTCTTTCTATTACACAAATTCATTTGTCTCTTTAAATGAAAGGTTCCATCTTTTAAAATCCTGGCCAACATCTTGTGACAATATTTACATTCGCCTTTTTCTCCTCCATCCATTGATCTAGTCTTCTTGAAGTAATTCCAAACTTCACTTTTTAATTGACCTAGACTTCTATCTTCACTTAGTACAGGACTATAAGTTTTTACTTCTGTGTTTGGTACCAAATTATATCTATCCACTGAAGGAATATACTCATCCATCTAAAACAATCAACATATAAGTATATATATATATATATATATAAGAGATCATATATCATAATCATAGATTTAAAGTTTATCAGTGACTTATACGATCACATACACGCTATATACACACCCGTGTAAGTCCGTAAAAACAAATACACACTTATGTGTTATATGACATGATCTTAGTGAGTTACATGATCACATAGATGGGTGTGTACGTGACCATATTAGTCATCGTGGAGTTTTTGTGCAGATCGACGTGTATATGATTGTGTAATTTTTTGAAACTTCATAATTACTTACAAACCATTTAAGTCTGCGAAAACACCCCTTAGGCAGCAACAATCGTAGAAATTCCAAATATTCCACAAATCTAATCTTCAATCGAAAGATTCAAAACCAAAATATGGCAAAGGAACTTTACCTTGGTGGTTGGGTGGGGAAGAAGTAAAAAAAGACTTCAGCGAGGTGGCAAGAAAACGGGATAGTGCAACAAAGGGGTGATTGGAGGGAGTGCGAGGACTAGAAGAGGAAGGCGAAAGATGTAGAGGAAGGCCACAAGAGACAGACTAGTTTGTGTGAAAGAGAGAGAAAGAGAGGATGAAGTCTAAAGGTAAGGAAGAAAATGACGCAGGAGGCAGAGAAAAGGCAGAGAAAAATAACACAAGTTAACATAGACTAAAACGACTGTCATTTTACTTCTTGAAAACCAAAAAAGCTTAGTGTGAAATGATATTGTCTAAATTTTAAAACTTGTCATTAACTTTTTACTATTAGAGCCTGAAGGTTAGCCAACTACATGTGATTCGTTAATCTCAGACCAAGTCAGATCAGACCGAAACCGAAAGTCATCTCTAACTATATTAATAATTTTGCCGAGACTAGAGTCTGAATTGGACGCTGATCATCCAAAAGCCGATGCAAAAAGCTCATTACATAAAGAACCCAAATAACTTCTGAAAGCACTAGGATGTCCTCAACTTAGCCTTCATTACAGGATCGTAGACTCGTAGCCAGTACAAAAGAGTGGTCTTGCCGTCTTGGATAAGAACACTGTTGTAGCTACGGTTCCCAATTTTGAAGACACATTCAATATATATATATATAACCTTTCAAAATGAATTTGCAGGATAGAGACTTTGACAAAACTCTCTTTATTTTATAGCCTTTTTCTTCAGGACTTTTTAGCCTAATCAAAACACATTTGAAGACCTGCTTTGCTCGCACTTGTCCAACCACATAAAATCTTCTGTCCCCTTGTTGGAGTTATTTTGGCAAAGACACCACCTGAAGAGAAAAGTGTAAATAGGATAGAAGACCATGAGAAAAAAAAAAGCCGAAACCAACCTAGGTAGTATTCAGTATTCTTCCTTGTCAAACATGATTTTGCGAAACAGATTGTTGGTCAGCCAGTACTTTTACACTTGGAATAAATGCCGTGAAAGTTCGGAGTCAATGTCTGGACCAGAGCGGACCCAAGTTGCAATCTATAGACTCTAGCTTCTACAGGCGTCATTGTCTGGACCAGAATGGATCAAAGTTGCAATTTCTAGACTCTAGCTTCTACTTACACCGCTTTTGTTCACCAATCCCCTAACAAATGTTCCATCCACAATTGTGCCCTCAAAATTGGCGATGCCAACGTCAATCTTAGATTTAATGAACCAAAGTTTCTGTGAATTATACAACCACGAGAGACATCTAAAATTAAATTCTCTTTATTTGAGGTAAACAATGTCAACTAACAAATATATATATATATATATATATATATATATATATATATATCTTTTTAGTAATAAAGAAATTTTCAATTATTATCTTTTAAATGAGTAGTTAAATTATACTACATGATAAATGACTAATCATTAATTGAAATTCAATTAATAAGAATTAATAATGAATTTAACTAAGTGCGCATTTGCACTAATTACTAGTTTTTGAACAGTTCGATTAAGCTATTTAGATATAAACTCAGCGACCTATATTATTTAGGATATATGGATGGCTTCTATTTACTAGTCTACACCAACCTGAATTAAACAAACAATTTTAAATTATAATTAAATATATAGAACTCAAATCGAAGTTGGTTGCCATCTCTAATATTGTCTCAAAGGTATGGTACAAGTTGAACGCTGTCTGTGGTAGCCTAGTTCAAAATCTTCCGGCAATTAATCAACTTGAAGGATCGTATAGCGATACCCTAAGTTGTGTAACTTGTTTGGAAATGGAGGGAGGCAAAACCGAAATCGATGCTTACGTAGACATATTTAAAAGCATTTAACTTTTTTTCATTTTGTTGCCTTCAATAATCGTTGGCATTGGGGATGAATACGATCTTTTCTCCAACATTATTCATTTTATATGCGTGAAATTAGCTTTTGTAAATTAAATATACATGATAACACTTTCTTCTGCTTTCATTGAATAATTTAATAAGGAATAATATATTATCCCTGTTACTATTTGTGATAAGATGGAAAAAATCAGTAGAAGTTTTATATGGACAAAGGAAGATGACAAAAGGAGTCTGTCTCTAGTTGTTTAGGATAAAGTGCAGCATTCTAAAGTAGCTGGAGGTTTGGGTTTGAGGAATCTTCGTTTAGTTAACATAGCATATGCTATGAAGGTTGGATGACATATCTTGACAGATTCTAATAGTCTATAAACTAAAGTGCTTCGTTTCAAATACAAATTCAGCATTGATGTCCCAAATCATATTGTAGCTCCTGCTTCTTGTACTCCTCCATGGCGTTTGGTGACTGCGAATTGGGATGTTGTGATTTCTAACACCTTCTGGGCCTTAGGTGATAGGAGCACGGTTAAATTTTGGAAGCATAGATGGTTGCCGGGTGTCTCAGAGCCTTTGCTGCATGTAGCTAGTGGGCCTATTCCGGATAATATGATTGATAAAATTGTTTCTTTTTTTGTTACGGATGATGGAGATTGGAGATGAGAGTATTTTTCTCAGTTGCTCCCCATTTCAATTTGCTCTTATATTGCTGCTACACTTATGCCCTCCGATGCTTCTGGTAAGGATTCCCTTTTTTGGACTCTGTCTTCTTCAGGAATTTTTTCTTTGAGGTCTGCGTATGATTTTCTTTCTAGAAATTACATTCATTCTCATAACTTTCCTTGGAACCTGATTTGGAAGTGGCAAGGCCCTCAAAAAATCAAAATATTTTTTTGGCTAGCCTTCAACAATGGAGTCTTAACTAACGATGAAAGAAAACGAAGACACTTAAGTGAATCTGAGAGTTGTGATATTTGCAACGATGAGCCTGAAACCCTTCTACACATTCTCCGTGATTGTCATGTTGCTGTTCAGTTATGGCATCTTTTTATTGATTTTAATAATTTGAGATCCTTCTGGAATGTTAATTTGGAAGATTGGTTGTTATTGAATATGAAAAGCTCCCATCTCTCTCATGATCATCTTAGTTGGCCTACTATTTTCGGCTTAGGCTGCTGGAACCTTTGGAAACGAAGGAATGACAGATTGTTTAATTATGGTGTTTCTTCCATTTTTAATACCTTGCAGAGTACTATTTCTGAAGCTAAATTGATTCAGGATACCTTCAACAAGTTGCCTTCGGAGAATACTAGTCCTTCAGTATCAAAGTTAATTTTTTGGAAATGTCCACATTCCCCTTTTCTGAAGCTCAACACTGATGCTTCTTTTGCTGCCTCCACGGGGATTGTTGCAGGTGGAGGTTTGATTCGTGATCATAATGGTCGCTGGAAGTATAGGTTTGTTTTCAAGACGGATCGTTGTTCTATTCTTCGTGCTAAGTTGTGGGCTCTTTATTATAGTATTCAACTCACTTATAATCTTGCCTATGTGGATGTTTTTGTAGAATGTGATAATGAGATGGCTGCCAAGATGTTGACCGGTGGTGTTCAAGCAAATTCAAGTTGTTTGTCTATTGTTGACAAAATTCTAGACTTACTGAAGCGATTCAATAATGCGAAACTCACTCATATATACAGAGAATGAAACTTTGCGGCTGACTCCCTTTCCCATCTTGCTTTTGATTTTTCTCCTGGTTTTCATGTTTTGGGCCAAGTCCCCCTAATGTTGGTATATGACTTGATCATGATTTAATAGGGATCTCTTATGTTAGGTAATTTTTTGCTTCTGTGAGCTTGCTCACTTTTTCTTACCAAAAAAAATAATCTAATTTTTTAAATTATTTATTCAATTCAAAAGTTTATTTTTTATGATGTAGCATGCCCACTAAATAGTACATAGATAATTATATCAACAAAAATTAAAGTTTTCAAATGTTCGTTACTCAATTAAAAAATTTAAAACCTTAAAAATTTAATTAAAAAATTTCAAAAAGTTAAGTACCTTAAGATTAGTTATAATACATAAAAATTATCAAATTGAGAAAGTATGCAACAAGAATTTTATTCATGTCAAATTTCGGTCCAAACTTTCACCATATATTTTTTTCCTTCTTGGTCGGCAAGAGCTGCAAAAAGTTATATTCCAAGAGATTTAATGTACTATTACAATAATAACATTTAGTATTAAATTCCAGACTTTATATATCAGCGAGATTCATACTGTATTAGTAAGGAAATAAATTATTTCCTTTTATTCAGATTCAACGGAGCTACAAAGTTATCAAAATTATAAGACAATTTAACCTAATAACTAATCTTTAATCTTACATAAATATATTTTGAGCCCTGTTAGCATATAGAAAATGTCTTTTTTTTTAATAAGATAAGAGCTAATGGTTTTATCAGAAATTTATGTGGTTTTTGATTATTATAATCAATCATCTCCCAACAAATCCAATGCATAATTTTCGAATGTTAAAGTCCTAGGTTGGTTTGTTTTGTGTGTTTTTTAAATCACAAAATGATATTTTGTCAACTTTGTAAACTAGTCATTACCTTTAATTAAAAGAATCAATCGAGTAATGAATATTTATAAATTATTTTTCACAAATTTATAATGTTTTTATTATTTATAAATTATAATAAACAGTAATAAATAACCCAAAACTTTTCCGCACCCGTGTAGTAGAAGGATAGGACGAGAGGTAAGGGGGGGATAAAAACAGGTAAAATGTGGCAGAGAGGAGAGAATGAACGGCCGCCACCAATTTCGTGTGTACCAAAGTGACCTAAGAACAAAATAGGCATCGTCTAAGCGAAGCATTAGAGAGCATATGACTGGGGGTTGCTCACCTCTCCTTTAACAGGCCGCTAAATACCTGATTTATATCTTTCCAATTGTTTCGTCGGGTCGGGATGTGGAGGGCAGTTAGAGATTCAACCTTTGCTCCAAAGAGAGCATATGACGGACAGAGAGTCACTGGACGAGGGGAGGACCCAGTTGCAAAAATCCGTGTTTAATACGGACAGGCTTTAGGAATTAGAAACAGAGAGCATCAGAGTGAGTGAACAACGCGTGGTGTGTATGGAGCAATTCCAGCGTAACCACACCCAGTCAACACAGTACGTGGCGACAGGCTACTGAGCAGAAGGGAATTGGAAAATGAAAGGAAGAGTTACTAATATGGGTGATGAGTGGGGTCCATGTTTTCTTATCCTCCTCCACCACCGTAGAGTAAGATAGGACTCAGGATAACTCACAGAGCCACAGAATATGCCAAGTTCACGGTCCAGAGACGCCAGCTCCTCCACCATCCCTTTTTCTTCCATCTGCTCTTTTTCCATTTGTCCGCAGACATTTCGCACTAATTAATGAACACCCAACCATTTTACAGAAAATTATTAAGATTATTTAATCACATTGACTTCCAAGTGATTTACAGTTATGAATTGTTAGGTATGATTAGTAACTTGTTCAATCATTTAAAAACCAAAGGTGTCAAGTTATTTAAATTTGGTATGACTTATTTGCTTCATTATCATTAAGGCGAAGAAAAATCATACAGATCTTAAGAAACAAAGTTTAGAAAGATCAAATGTAAATCATGCCTAACAAAAAGATCCTATCCCTTGAGATGAATTAGAAATTCTAAATCACTAACTTCTAAGAAAGGATATTATGCCCTTAGAGCGCTGTTAGGAGCACTAAAGTCACTTCCATGTTATGAATCTGATCTAAACATAAGAATATACTATTCATAAGTCACACCCAAATTCACCATTTCATTACTCAATTGCTTCTACCAAGAAACCAGCATCTAGTGGACGGTGTCATAATTAAAGGAATGGGATATTTCCGAAAAACATGTTGCCTTAGGTCCTATCGACATGGAAAAGTCAGCAGATCAGACGTAGGACGATTCGTGATCTTAGAAAGCTCCTCCGTATAAATATTGGCACACATCAGTTCTTGCCTGCCTTGCTGCGAAGCGTTATGACTTAGCCCCTCTTTTACGTCTCAACTCCCAAATCAGTCGAACCCTAAATTGCCTATACAAATTCTTTTAACTAATCATATCAAACGGAACATACTTCATTTCTCTTTTCCGTTCCTTAAATTTTCCTTTTTCGCTTCTTCTCGTTTTCTTTCCTATCTGTGCACGGACTAATAGTTGTTCCCCTGTCAAAGTTGAGGAAAAGACAACAATTTCGTACACATGGCTCGTAGTTGCTCGCAGTGTGGCAACAACGGCCACAATTCTCGCACCTGCGGCGAGACTGCTGGTGGTTCAGGCAGTGGCGCCGCCGAGAACGGTATTATGCTGTTTGGTGTTAGGCTAACTGAAGGAACTAACTCGTTTAGAAAAAGCGTTAGCATGATCAATCTCTCACAGTATGATCAGCCACAGGACCACAATTCCGATGTTGCCGCCGGTTACGAATCAGATGACGTCGTTCACGCCTCCGGAAGAAGCCGCGAGCGGAAGAGAGGTGCTTTTAATACCATCAGGGAAAAAAAAACATTTCTTTTCATCTGGGGTTTTTTAGTTTTGACTTGTTCTGTGTTATTTGAATTGTTTGTTTTGTTTTTTTTTCCTTTTATCTTGAGTAGGAGTTCCGTGGACAGAAGAAGAACACAGACTTTTCTTGGTTGGATTGCAGAAA
>JANIPN010000003.1:23722843-23742662 GCA_027478595.1 Erythroxylum anguifugum
GACACTTAAGTTTAAAAGAACATAAGCCTATAAGGAAGGATAAAATGGACTTTTTGGACTCATTAAGGGCATAATTGAAAGAAGAAGTATTGTCTTGCTTATAAATAAAGGAGAAAATGTGAATGAGAAGATTCTAGAGAAATGAAATGCGTGGATGAGAAGAGAGTGTCATGAAGAGAGAAAAATATGAAGAGAAGAAGACAAAGAGAGAAAGAAGAGAAACAAGCTAGGGTTTCAATTATGTTAGCCCTCAGGAGAGATTTTGAGGTTGTTCAAGAAGAGAAAAAAGGTAGAGGAAGAGAAGAACTTCCAATTGAGCCAAAGATTTCTTCATTTGGTGAAGAACCAAGGGGGCCATAGAGGCCTATTTAAGTTAGATCATCTCACGGAGTACACATTAAAGATACAACAGGAAAGAACCTTTAATACCTCAGGTTGTTTGCAAAGAGAAGAGGCATTTTGAGCAAGTCAAGTCTTTAAGCAAGAAAATCAAGGTGGGTACATGTTTATGATAGAATCAATAAGCCACTACTATTTTCTTTAAATCAAAGAAGTTTTCTAATTTCATTGCATCATAAGTGTTGCATTATTGTTCATGAATGATTTGTGAAATCTGTTACATGTTTGCTTCATGATCTGAGTGATGATTTTAAAAAAGAAAAGACCATGAAAGTGATATCTTTGAAAAAGATGCACGTTTATAAAATCATGTCTTCAAGAATGGTTTTCAAGAATGGTTTTCAAGATACACGTCAAGTATATGATAAATAAGTTTTCAAGAAAAGTTCCATTTTGGGCAACAAGTTTACAAGATTTTGAAATCTATGTGTTATATGGGTTTGTGGTAGTCCTTCAAGAACTGTCACGTGCACGTTGACCCCAAGAATAGGCTTCTTCCGCCTGCCCACTAGTGGCATGGAGCTCCTTCATGGACTCCCATAAGTTTATGACTACACAGGACCATTAAGTGGAAATGTGTAGTGCGTCATGTTTTCGGACTTACCAAAACCATTCTAATGTGCTCATGATATGTTTGATCAAGTTTGATACATTCAAGTTTTGTAAATTGTGAATTTGACTACATGATGAGAATTTAAGAAACAAGTGCCTTATGGATTTCAACAAGAGTTTGCTATAACAAATGAATGTTTTCAACCGTTTTTGCTTATTTTTCTGTTATAAACTGTTTCCCACGAGCTTTCAAGCTCACCCCCTTCTATCTCATCTTCAGGTAATAGTTAAGAGATCAAGTGATAGGAGCCTAAAGGAATTGCTACATTTGCTATTTTGTATTTTTGTAATAAGCCAAGGGTGTGACTTTTGATATGTAAATAAAGTTTATTAAACTCTGTTGCTTGAGTAATGAAATGTTTGATTAAAGTAGTTTCCTTTAAGTTTGTTCTTTTGACTCCCTTTTAAAATGGTTAAGGAGATTTCATGGGATTATGCTCAAGTATTATGATATTTCGCAAGCGTTAGACTTCGAAATCAAACGGAGTCTAACATGAGTGGCATCAGAGCAAGCGTTGGACTTTGGTTTCCGAAATCGGTGCCCAACATTACACCTTTATTTTTATTCTATCATTTCCATGCACTTGTATGCAGTTTAACATTTAATATCCTATTGCATGTTATTTTGAACCATGTTTAGCATTTAATACTTTGTAGAATTTATTGTGATTGATGTCATTTATATATGATTACATTTAGTGATGGAATGTTTAAACAATATGAACAATTCCAATGATTGTATGGAAGTAAATTAAAAAGATGTGGTATGGAATGATACTATAGAGATGTATTTAATATCCTTGATGGTTAAAGAAGTGAAGAAGGGAAATCGAACGACTACTATCTTTTCCAAATCTAGTTGGAAGAATATTAAGACAGGGCTTCAAACAAAATTCAATACGGAGTATACTGATATTCAATTGAAGAATAAGTATAATGGATTAAGGGAGATTAAAGAATTTCAAGAACTTACTCAAAGAAACAGGAATCAGTTACAACTCTTTCACTAGTGAAGTTAATGTTACAAATGAATGTTGGGAAAATCTATTTAAGGTAAAATATGTCTTTAGTTTTATTAATATATCATTTTATATAATATTCATTCCCATATTCCTTTTTCATCATTATAGGTGCATAAAATGGCTCGCAAATTCAAGAAAAATGATGTAAGGAATTTTTAGACTTATGTCATATTTTTGAAGATACAACTGCAATTGGTATGCATGCACATCCATCAACTAAGTCTCCATCGAATAGTACATAAGAGGAATATGGAAATGATGTTGATGAAGATTAATCATATAATGAAAAAGAAGATCAAGATAAAAGTTATCCATATAATATAAAGGAATCTCTTAAGAACAAGAAGGCAAAGAAGACACATTCTAACATTGTAAAAGAAGCCTTACTTATACATGGTGAACAATCAAAAAGGAAGAATGATTTACTTGAGAAAAAACTGAGTGAAACATCATCCACTATAGAGAATAGATCCCAAGAGTCTAAAATAATGATGGAATGTCTGAATTCCTTAAATGATTAGGTGTTGACGTTGTGCAATATAGAAAAGTTGTAAAGGCTTTATAAGATTCTCCACTTTATAGGGATGTTTGATAGAAACAAGGAAGCTAGATTGGATTATATCACTTTAGTTATGTTTTCATGTTATTGCATATCAAATTCTTATTGATTTGACACTTCTATATTGAGCACTATTCCATATTTTGAACATTTTAAGTTTATGCTTTGTATGAATATTTGACTTAATTTTAACTCTATATTTTGTATAAATATTTTTTTTCTATATTTGATTAAATTTACTTAATTGAATGTTTTATTGATTATTTAATGTTGACATTGTATATACATGGATTTTTTTATCAGATTTCAAATCAAATACTGATGATGAACGGAAGAAGGTAATCATTATTTCTATAGCTTAGGGAGAGGACATATATTTTTATTTACAAAAGCAGCCATGTAAAACTTCTGCTCTACTAAGTCATGATTGGATATTAGAACTTTTGAATGAGAATCCTATAAGAATTTAAGAAAACTTAAGAATGAGAAAGATAATCTTCTTGAGCTTATATAATGAGTTGAAGAGTTTATGAGGCTTAAAGGTAACAAGTCATTTGACCATGGAGGAACAAATAGCAATTTTCTTGATGACTATAGAGCATAGTGAGACAATTAGAGTCAATGCAGAACACTTTCAACATTCGACCTGGACAATTTCTAAGTACTTTCATAAAGTCTTATATGCAGTTAATCGTCTTGCAAAAAGAGTCATTACTCCAACATCTTTTACTAATACACTTCCTGAGATTCAACATAATTCAAAATTCTTTCTATATCTTTAGGTACATTCATATATTTGATTACTATTTTAATTATGTCCTTATGATTAATAATTGGTTTAATATATTTTTTAATGTTTAGGATCATATAGGAGCAACAGATGGTACACATATAAGTGCATATGTTCTGATCGATGAACAAATACCATACAGGGGTAAAATAATTAATCCAACCCAAAATATTATGTGTTGTTACTCATTTTACATGCGTTTTACATATGTAATGGCTGGATGAGAAGGTACTGCAAATGACTTTCAAGTTCTTTTGAAAACAGTGACAAATCCAGTGAATCAATTTCCTATGCCTCTACAAGGTATTATATTATTTTAAATAAACATAGTAATTATGATTCATTTTTAATATCTTTTTGTTAATATTATGTTCTCTCTATATTAGGTAAGTACTATTTTGTTGACTCAGGCTACACTAATATACTTGGATTTCTTTTACCATATTGAGGTGAAAAATGTCATTTGCGAGATTATAGAGGCAGAGAAAGACCTCAAAGTCCACAGAATTGTTTAACTATAGGCATTATTCATTACGAAATGTTATTGAAAGATGTTTTGGCATTCTAAAAGCAAGATTCCCTATACTTAAAAACGTGTCGAGTTATGACATAAAGAAACAAAATACATAGTTATTTCTTATTGTGTTATACACAATTATATTAGAATGTATGGACAAAGCGATGAGTTATTTGACAATTGTGTCGAAAATGAAGAGGAAATTAGGGAAAGTGAAAATGAAGATGCAAATTCTCAAGTGGAGTATAGTATTACTCCAGCACAACTTCGAGGTATGTCTTGGAAGCGAGATGAAATTGCTAGGCAAATGTGGAGTGATTATGTTATTTGTAATTGATTTATGTTTCTTTTCATAAGTGATAGTACTATCATGTTTTCAAGAATTATAATATGATGAACATCTTTTACTGATTAGAATGACATAATATAATTTTCTAATTTATAGAATTTTATTATATATAATTAATTTGTAATTTTTAATTACATTTAATTTGCATATATTTTAATTTTAACTATAATGATAATTAATTAATTTAACAATATAATGTATTATATTAAATTATTAATGTAAGAGTATAATTACAAAAATAGAAACAAGATGATAAAACCAAACATGTATTTGTTTTTGTTGTTTATTACTAATCTCAACCAAACAGGTTTTTATTTTCAATTTTTATATTACAAATCTCAACCAATCAATTTTTTGTTTTTTTAAGAAAAAACAGAAAACAAAAACTAAAAGCCACAACAGAAAACCAAAAGTGAAACAAAATACCTTTAATTAATAAAATGATTAGTTTTAAGAATAAAGGTTATTAAAGTAAATTGAACTAAAAATTTAAAATAGAACCAAAAAGTTGGTTATTTCAAGATTTTTATAGTTGAACTGACTAACCGGTTCAATTTTTTAATTATTAGTTTGGATCATTAATGAGACCTTAGTTCCTTTGCCTGATAAAAGATGTTATTATTGTTGTGATACAATACTATGGGCTCAACAACACTAGGAACCACTCTAAATTTAATAAGGAACCTCTTGATCCAAATAGCTTCCTTTGCCACCTTTGATAATGAAATGTACTATACATCGATCATAGAATCTGTAATGGTTAATTGTTTATAACTTTTGCAACTTATTGCACCATCATTCAGAGTGAAGATGTACTATGATTGTGATATGCTATCATTTAGATCATATTGAAAATAACATATGAACACCCCTGAACTTTTAATTTAACTCCTTCATAGACCAAGAAAACATCTTTAGTCCTTTTTAAATACTTTAAGATGTTTTGCAGAGATGTCCAATGACTACCATTATAATTAGATTGCAATTTGCTTGTTATACTCAAAGCATAAGATATATAGAGTCTAGTACATAAAATTGTATACATTATTGGTCAAATGGCTAAAGCATATGGAATACAATCTATTTTATCTCTCTCTTCTTGTGTCTTTGGATATATATAGGCTTGAAAATTAATCTTAGGCCCAACCTAGTTTGACTAGGCTTCAAGTAGGGCTAGAACATTTTTCTTTAAAATTTTTGGGCTTCAGGCTGCCTAGTTCTGATCAACTTGAAGCATGAAAGTTTTATAAAAAAATGACATCATTTTAAGTAAAACGATATCATTTAAAGATTTAAATTAAAAAAGAAAATAATAAAGCTTTGGGTTTAGTGCAACCCATTGTTATCCTTAGACATATACTCTATAAGAGAGATCCCATGCAATATAAGAATTTCCTTTTGAAGTTCTTCATGATAAACCTCTTTAGCATCTTATTTATGTATGTGGATTGAGATAAGAAATCTTTTTTTTAATCTATCTCTGTAGATCTTTATTTTTAAAATATAGGCTACTTTTCCCATATCCTTCATAGAAAAGTTCTTGGATAAACAAATCTTCATAGATTGGAGCATTGGTATATTGTTTTCAATAAGTAATATGTTATCCATTTGTATCACTAAAAAGTTGGTTATACTCCTAATAACCTTCTTATAGATGCATGGTTCATCCATTTTCTTTAGTAAGATTAAACTCTTTGGTTGTCTTATCAAAATAGATGTTCCAACTTTGTGATGCTTGTTTAAGTCTATAAATTGACTTTTGCAACTTGGTTACTTAATTAGGAAATCTCTTAGATTCAAAACCTTTAGGTTATGTTATATACCATCCATAAGCAAATACCTATTGAGAAAATCTATTTTGAAATCCATCTACCATATTTTATAATCAAGAGATACAACTATAACTAATATGATCCTTATAGACTTAAGTATATAAGATCTTTATAGACTTAAGATCCTTTTAGACTTATATATAATTAACTCTTTGTTTTTATTTGTAACCAGTAGCCACTAGCCTTGCTTTGTACTTATGTATAATACCATACATATTAGTTTTTATCTTTAAAATCTAGTTGTATCTATTAATATAATACTATTAGAATCAACAACCAAAGCCTATACTTGGTTAATATACATGGATTCTAATTTAGATCTCACGGCTTCATGCTATTTAAAGAGTCAATGTTAGACATTGCTTCTTGAAAAAACAGTAAGCTTATCATCTATAAGTGATACATTGTCTTCTCCTTTTTAATATGTAAATCAAATCTAGTAGGGGGACGACATATCCTACTAGCGCATTGCGGAGTATGTGTCCTTTGTTATACATCATATATATCAACATAAGGTTTTTGTTCTATTTGGATGTGAGTTGTGGTTCTTAAACTTCTCTAGGTTCTACCTCACTTCCACTACTTTCTTTGAGAATAAATTATTTTTCTAAGTAACATGTCTTAATATAAACATCTCTTGCTTAAAAGTATAGTAAAATTAATATTCGATACTTTCTTTCAAATACCCCACAAATTTGAATTTACTTAACTTAGTTTGAAGCTTATTAATATATTGCACACTTCATATAAGCATCATATGCCCAAATCTTTAGAATTGACAATTTCGGTCTATGACTAATCTATATCTCATATGATGTTTTGTCAACCAATTTCGATGGAAATCTATTCATAATGTAAGCAATAATTTCTAAGGCTTATCCTTAAAAAGAGACAAAAAACATTACATGACTTCTTATGAAACATACTATATCTAATAAAGTATTGTTTCTCCTCTCAGACACTCCATTATATTGTAGAGTTCAAAGAGAAGCCCATTATAAGAAAATCACATTCTCTTTTAAGTAACCAAGAAACACATGGTCTAAGTACTTAATATCTTAATCAGATCTAAGTTTCTTAATACTCTTACTAGTTCATTTCTTAACCTTAAGTCTAAGTTCTTTGAATTTCTCAAATGATTCAAACTTTTACTTTATTAAGTACACATAACCATATTTGGAATGATAATATGCAAATATAATGAAATATAAGTATCCACCTCTAGCGTGAATAGACATAGGGCCACATATATCTAAATATACCATCTCTAATAACTTACTAACACATTCTCCCTTTCCTTTAAAGGTTAGTTTACTCATCTTTCATAAGAAACAAGATTCATAAAATTCATATAATTTATAATTAAAAGGATCAAAATATCATTCTTTATGCAACTTTGTGATTCTAATTTTGTTAATATGATCTAACTTACAATAAATAAGATATATGTGGTCATTTAACTTTATTTTCTTGTTATTCACATTAAGGTCTGCCTTTTAGGATCTAATTCATATAGACCATTTATAAGTAATCTGACCTATAATAATCACCATCTTTATAAAAAGAATAACTCTTATTCTTAACAATAAAGACCAATCAATATATACGTAAGAAGGAAATATGTATAATATTTTGAGTAATGATTGGAACATAATAACAATTATCTAATTCTATTACAACGCCAGATCATAAAACAAAACTATAAGTTCCTAGAGCTAATGTAACAACTCTTGCTCCATTCCCAACTCATTGGTGTACTTTGCCTTGTCTCAATGATCTACTCCTTGTTAACATATGCTTATTATTACAAATATAAGAACTATGCCCATTATCTAAGACCACAAATATGTACCTAAAGATTGAGCTATCTTAAAATTTTAATCTACCAAGTTAGCAAATAAGCTTTGTAGTTCTTCTTCTAGTATCCATTAAGTCCACAATAAAAACATATGCCTTTATCATTTTTCTTCTTCTTAACACCACTTTTTGGCTTTGCTACTTTGGAAGAAGCCTTCCTTTTTTTCTTGTTCTTCTTTTTCTTATAACCCTTTTTCTTACTCTTAGAAGAATCTACAACAAGAACATAAATGGGTCCTTCTTAAGTCATCCTTCTATAGTCCTGAGCATAATTAATAGTTTAGGCAATGACACATCTTTTTAGTTCATGAAAAAGTTAATATATATAGCTCGAATTAAGAGATTGCAACACTATATCAATCCATAACTCATAGTCCATTAAAAAAAACCTAATTGGCCTAATTTTTTAATATATCAAATTATCTTCAATATGTGTAGCTCCATTAAAGATCCTTCTTCCATTTTGAATTCATATAATACTTTGTAAATTCAATATCTCTCTACCCTACTTTATGTATCAAACAACTCCTTAAGATGCAAAAATTATAGTAGAGCATCTAATGGGCTAAGATCTCATTCAAATTAGGCAACTTCAGTTTGCTCAACAAATCAACTGGATTTAAATTAAGCAAATAACAAAACTTGACTAATAATCACATCTTATATGGCTCCAAAATATGTTAGTAGACAATCCTTTTCCAAAATATATCTTATATATTATTTTTAACTCAGCCTCCAAATTTATATTATTTTCAGTTTGCTCATCTAAATCATACAAATTTAGTTGATTAATTTAAGATAATATATAGTCATGTTAAAAGACCTTGAGTTTGATTAACAAGTCTTATGGTAAATAGAACTATGATTTTTTTCTTAAATAATAGAAGATAACTATCATATTTTTTAACATGTACTTATATTTAATTAAAGGACTTTTTTTAAAACAAAACAAAACATGTAAATTTAGGAATAATAGAAAAAGGGAAAGATACCCGATGAATTTTCATAAGAAAATAAGAAAGGCATACATTTGATTTTTCCATAAACATAAACACAATAGGAGGGCCATATATAGTTTCCAAAAAAAATTTAGAAGTTTTAAAATATATAGGAGGCATTGTGATTTATATTGAAATTTCTAGAAAATTAAAACAAATAACCTAATTAATTATTACCCTAATTCATATTGGTGAATTCATTAAAACAAGTTTTTAAGTCTTAATCTTTATATTAAAAAAAGGTTTTTAAGTCCTAATCTTATCAAGTCAATAACAAATAACTTTAGTCAATTTAAACAATTAAAGAAGACTCTGATACCACTATTGAGATACTAACCATAATCGAGTCACAGATGTAGTAATGTTTTTACAATTTCTTAATTAGATCATAATAATTTAATAACTTAGAAAAGATGAATCATAAATAAGTTGTTAGTCCCTAATGGCAACCAAAAGGGATGAATTAGGTGTTTATAAAATTCAAGAATTTTTCTAACCAACGATATTAATTTAACAACAATCAATATGTATGTGTGTGTGTGTGTGGATTGCTTTACATAAACCAATCAAACAATTGAATAATAATTTAAAGAAGATAAGGAATCGGAAATGTAAACTAATTTATAATGGCTTGATAAATAACCCTTGCCTACATCCACTCGCAATACTCTTCTTGGAATTCCACTATGGTTCTTTTTTTGAGGTGAAAATAACCGTTGTGCAATCTTTGTCAATAGAAAGGAACCCTTTTACAATCTTCTTCCAAGGCGAAGAAGAATCTCAATCTTACTTGTATCACATACCAAATACAATAATATAATGTCCCAACTAAGTATTACAACTCAAAAAACTTCACTTTATCCCTTGATAACTCCAAAGAGGTTCACTCACACAAATATAAAACAATGAAGCTTAAATGATTAAGAAAAGCGGTCAACCATTACATCAACTTATGTTAAACTCACGGTATATCAAATTTAATATCTTTACCTTATATTGGTCGACTACTAACCCTTATAGGTCGATAAATCACCTTAAAAACATAATTTTAACAACTTCAAAGTGATTAGAATACAGTTAACATTTAAAGCAATTATGGTTTTAAAAATTCCTAAATGTTCCCCCTAAATTTTTTTGGAAGATCAAAAGGCTTTTATATTAAAACAAAAAGCTTATGTACCTCTTGATGAATGGAAAAACTCAAGAAATAAAGTGAAATGAAATGTTTATGTATGGTAAGCCCTTTAAAACATCAAAGTGATTAGAATACAGTTAACATTAAAGCCTAAAGAACGACCTTAATAATTCTTGATCTTCTTTTGTTCTTAGTTTGACCTTTATTTCAAGGATTGCAAACTTCAACTTCTATCTATCAACTTCATAAGCTATTTTCTTTAATTTATGATTTCATTTTTTCTTATATTGTTTTTCATCAAAAAAATAAAGTAAATATATTTTTTATCATCAAAACATCGATTGGAATCTCCCTTGGTTCAACAATCTCACCCTTTTTGATGATGAAAAAACACTTGTGATATTAGAGAACAATAATAACATTAAGCATACAAATAAATATTAAGATAGTGATTAGCTGCCCCTTAATTCATACATAAAACACAATATAATATCAAGAACATAATTTAATATAAAGAACAAAAGAGATATTCAATATCAAATAAATATCCACACATATAGGTAATATAAATTTGCTCAATCGTATCATATAAAGTGCAAGAAATACTAAAATAACAAAACGATTATCCTCCTAAATCTAATATAACTACTCCTTCTCCCACTTTTTGGAATTATAAAAAAGGAATTATTTATCCATAAATGCATAATATAAAGTGTCATTTGTCAAGTTAACTTGGTTAAAAGATCAAAACAAATTTGAATGAGTCAAAGGAATTGCTCAAATTAAATGAGTCATTTGTCTAAGAAAGAAGGATATTGAATATTTAATGAGTCAAAGGAATTGCTCAAATTTAAAAGAATCATTCCTAGTTGTGTTTAATTTTGAAAAATCCCTAATCTTTTTATTATGCCTAAGCTAAAAAAATTCAATTAAAGCAACAAGGGTAGGTATTGAAAAAAATTAGGGATTGGAATTGTAACAAATATAAGGCATAATTGCAATATCCAATAATCACTTTTTAAAAAATGTACAATTTTGAAAACCCCAAAATTTAAAAATAATAAAATATTAAAAATGCCTAAAATACTAAAATACTAAAATTAAATAAAATTAAAGATTGTATTAATATATTTAGAAGGGACATAACTATGACTCATTTTGATAACCCTTAGTAAAGAGAAATTTTGAAAATCCCCAGATTTGAAACCTAATAATGAAAATTTTTTCAATTTGATGCAATCTAACGGGTTTTTATAAAGTAAAGTCCGAATTTTTTCAAAGAAAAGGGTGAATTATATAAGATTTGGAAGATATAAAAAACCAAGATAATAAATAAAGGAAAAAAGGTTAAATCAGGAAGACTGGTCTGTCATACAGCTCAACTAGTTGATCAACTTTAGTATGTGGTCAACCATTCTATTAACCAAATAGGTTACAAACTCATTGAAATGAAATTTGTTAGTCAAGGGAATATTGGTATTGGTCGACCAATATGGTTTATGATCGATTAGAGACGAAACCAAATTCCTTACAAACTCAATGGAAAAAAAGAAATGTCAGATGCAAGGACATTGGTCAACCATAGGAGGGCACTAGTTGAACATATTTTCTATATAGGGGACTAGAAAAATGGACAAATATCTAAAAACACATTGAAAAGGCCAAAAAAATGATTTTGGGTACAATGGTTGACCACACTAGGACATTAGTGGACCAATATGTCCTAGAAAGCTAGAAAATAGCATCAAAAATCAAATAAAAAGGTTAAAAGAAAATAATTAATTAGATAAATATCAATAATGAATTAAAACACATAAGAGGATCCTTATCATATAGAATTTCCATCAAACATAACTAATTCTCTTTTAAATAGTGCAAAATCTATCCTTATTTAATGGTTTAAAGAGATTCTTATCAATTGATATGAATTCTAGCATAACAATTTGATTTTGCGTATATTCTCTAAGTTTAAGTACTAAGGCCCACACTATAAAAAGAATTGTTAAAAAACTTATTCATAATTCAAACCCAAATAATCAACACTAAGGATTTATACTTAAATTGGTAAATAAGAGCAACATATAACAAATTTCTAAAGTATAAACTGATATTTACTTTTTATTGAACCTCAATTATGAATGATTTGAATGAAGATATTTGTTGAGTTTAGAATCTATTGGAGGCATCTCATCTTTCTTATCATCATCACTTGGTTTAACCATTATTTCTTTTAAAGATTCTTTGGTCATTCTTGCTCTCTTTAAGGAAAAAATTTCCCATATTCTACATAAATATTTTGAAGACTTTCTCATACACAAGAAGGTTAGATTCATCAAGATAAAAAATATAAACTCTTCAAAGGAAATACTCAATTCAATAACTACCATCTCTACTACATACCATTTTATCTTTACAAAACCTACAAAAGAAACTAATAAATATGTTTTAGGTATCCATATAAGCTTGGTTCCTTAATTATTAGGCTACTTTGTTTTTCAACCTACACTTTTAAGGTTTTTCTTGGCATTCTTTGTTTAAGGAAAAAATCTATCAACAAGTTCAGACTTACCACTAAAATGACATACCATGTTATATGATGCATTACGATATGTATATGCATAATGAGAAAATTTCTTATGGACACTAAAGGTGTTAAATAATTTCATAGGATAGTGAAATAAGCTACCTTTATTATATGTATGATGTATAATATAAACCAAAGGTTAATGTAAACTTCTTCGAAGCCTAAAAGGGTATGAGTGGGTTTGCATATTATTGTAGAAGTTATTCCTATTTTTTCATTAATGACATTAAACTATATGACTAGGTTATGAGTCGTATATGAAAGCATGATGCTTACTTTTATAATTAGTCCTAATGGATGTGGCATATGCATTTTTATGCTTAGATATGGATGCTCTAAACTCAATTATCACTTTAGGTAATGGTTATTCACTATGCAAATATTTTCATTTTTCAAACGTGGTTTTAAAATTGGCTTCACTTCTATAGTTGTATATTGTTCCATGCCAGTTATTAGAATTCTTTTGAGCTCCTAACATGTTTTCTAGTTTTTTTTAACTTCCCTTTATAAACTTAGACAATGAGTTCTTAAGAGAAATTATCTCCTTTTTTAATGTTTCATTCTTATTCTTTAATGTATCTAAGTTAAGATTGTCATCAATGATAATACTTTCAAATGTTTTAATGTTATGCAATTCACTTTTCATCTTTTCATTCTCATTTATGCATGCATCCAAATATTTTTAACCTTCTTTAATTTTGGAAGATGATTTCTTCCTTTTCTTACTCATGATTTCTAAACTTTTGACTAATTCATCACATGTCAAATTAGTATCACTATCACATAAATTAGGGTTAGATGTTACCTCAACATCATCCATAGTGGTAAAGGACATATATATCTCTTCTTTTGAATGCTCATTTTCATATTCAAGTAGATGCTTTAAATGCTCTCTTCTTATATTTTTCCTTCCTATCTTTCTTATTACCATCCTTTGAGTAAAGGGCACTGTGAGTTCACATTACTAGGTTAAAGTTAGAGGATTTATATTTCAAATCACTTTTACCTTTTTTGAAGTCATTTCTTTTTGAGAATTTTTTCTTTAAGAATTTCTTAAATTTTCTAGTTATTCAGAAAATGTCTTCTTTATTGCTTTCACTAGTCAATGCCTCTTCCTCTTCATTCGAATCTTCCTTAAAGGCTTTGAGTGCTAAAATATTCTTTTTGGAGTGTCATTTCTTATTGTGGCTCTTGAAGCCTCATTTCATATGTGAGTAGAGATATAAAAAGTTCCTCCAATAATAGTGTATGACTGCCACTTTGGCTTTCCACATCTTTGAAAGTGATATAAGCAACTTTCTTACCATTTCAACTTTAGTATAGGTGTTTTTAAGGCCTTTGAGCTTATTAACAATATCAATAAATCTAGTGTATATGCTAGATATACTTTCATCATGTTTCATTTGAAATAATTCATATTGATTTGGTAGCAAGCTCACTTTGCTCTCTTTTCCTTAATTTATTCCCTCATGTGTAAATTCTATAGTGTGCCAAATTTAATGAGCTATTTCACATATAGAGACTCTATTGAGTTCATTTCTTCCTAAGGCACAAAATATAATATGCATGACCCCATTATTGATGGAAATTATTCTCATATCTTGAGGTTCCCATTCTTCCTTTAGTATAGGCACCTTTTTGTTATATACAATTTTTTTTAGAATAAAGGGGCCATTATAAACTATTTTCCATAAGTCAACACTTTCGATCTTTAAGAAAAATCTCACCTTAGTTTTCTACTAAAGGCAATCATTACCATTAAAGAAAGATGCTCTACTAATGCTTTGTCCTTTTTTATTAAATGATGAAAATGATGCTCCTAAATATGTCATTATGATCTTTGCTATAGGCTTTCGTTAGAAATGATATCCTAATAGACTCGATCAGATCACTTGTCAATCTTTAATGGAACCCAAAAGGGGGGGTGAATTGAATGTTTATATAATTCAAGAATTTTTGTAACCAATAAACTCAATTTAAAAAGTATATATATATATATATATAAATGAATAAATGAATTGTTTAACATAAATCAATTAAATAATAATTTAAAAATGAGAAAGAGAGAATGCAATATGATTTATAGTGGTTTGGCAAATAATCCTTTCTTACATTAACTCATAAGATTCTTCTTTTAATTCCACTATAATTATTCTTTCAAGGTGAAGAGTAATCTTTGTGTAATCTTTCTTGGTAAAGAAGGACCCTTTTACAACCTTCTTCTAAAGTGAAGAGGAACTTCAATATCACTTGGATCATCCCTAAGTATAATAATATAATGTCTTAATCAAATATTATAACTCAAAATACCGTACTTTGTTACTTTATAACTCTAAAGAGGCTCTCCCATACAAATATGAAATAATAATGCTCAAATGATTGAAAATTACTTTAAAATGTATGTAAAATATACCAAAAATGCTTCTTAATACTAAAACTAATGAGAAAATAGCTATTTATAGTGTTTTAGGATCCTAGTAGCCATTAATGCCTAGAACTAGTTGTTATAGTGGCTACTTACAATGTATTGATCAACTAGTGTGCATCAAAAACACCAAATTCACTAGTTATTGAGACACTAGTGGGCTCGTAAGCATATTAATTGACCAATGTGGCATATTAGCCTATTAATAAATCAACCAATACTATAAAAACTCATGGTACATCAAAATTAACAACTTTAACCTATAGTGGTTAAATACTAACCCATATAGGTCGATTAATCACCCCAAAAACATGATTTTAACAACTATAAATGCTCAAATTCAATTTATTTAAAGCAATTGTAATCTATATACTTCCCAAAATCTTCTTTAAAGTTTACTTGAAAGATCAAGATGCTTTTATATTGAAATAAAAATTTTAATGCCTTTTGATGAATGGAAAGACTCAAGTAATGAAGTGAGATGAAATGTTTATATATAGTGAGCCTTTTAAAAAATCAAAGTGATTAAATGAGAATATAATTAACATTACAAAAATAAAGAATGACATAATAACTCTTGATTTTCTTTTATTCTTGGTCTGATCTTCATTTTGACGGTTGCAACTTTAGCTTTTCTTTATCAACTTGAAATGCTATTTTCTTGAATTTATAAATTCATTTTGCTCTTATATTGCTTTTCATTAAACTAGTAAACTCATTAGTAATAATTATAATTTTTATCATCGAAACATTAACTGAAACCTTATTTGGTTTAATTTAAGTTATTAAATCACACTTGATTATAACTTCTACAAAAAATTCTTCTTGATGTGTTAACCGCAAGTTATCTGTGTGTCTAGCCTCTAGTGGTATTCATATAGTAGAGAAAAAGACCCCAAATTTTGAGAGGAAATATATAATTGCTAGCTCTTTATGTCTTTCTCTTATTTATAAAAAAAGGTAAAAGAATTTATTTCTTATTAAAATTAAACTTTTTAATTATAACTAAAGTCAAACTCTAATTATAATTATCATTTAAATTTAATAAAATTTAATATTTGATTTTTAATTTTTTTTCAAAATTCACAATTAAGTTCAACTTAAATTACTTTTATTTTTATCCATTCTTTTATGTGTGACCCATTAGGTTCTTAATATGTTAGAAAATGATTGTAAATTCTAATTATAATTTATAATTACAATGAGATAAATTAAATCTTTTTAATTTATTTTTAATTCTTCAATTAAATAATGCTTAATCATATATCAAAATTGATGTCTAACAATATGTCAGGACCACTTAAATATTAGAAATGTTAAAGTAGTTTGACTTAGCTTGTCCATGCATGTTTATGATGTATAATTTAATCCTTTCATTATCTAATGTTCCAATTAGACACAGAGTTTGAATTTAATAACTACTCTTTTAAATCTAATCACGTTCTTTCTTGCTAATTAGTAATTGATTTATAATTGATATTTGAAAACACCTTTTAGATCTCAATTCACTCTAATAAGATAATTCAAATCACTACTAATTAAAAATAGTGAAATATTCCTCCTAATTACTTTAGAGTGACGAATTCTTTATTAACTTACTCAGCTATCTCCATATGATTCATACTATATCTAAATACTATCGATTGAGCTACCCTGAATAGAATAGGGTGATGAATCATATCTTGATCACTCAACTACCTCTATATAGTTCATGCTACATCCAATGACTAACAGATGAACTACCCATGATTATAATAGGTCATAATTATTATCAAAACATAGCAATCCCTATACAAGATAACTTTGAAGATCTCAAGTCAAAGGATCACTTATACAATTATCACAATGAGAATGTTCATAGATATATAAGTAATGTTCCAAATGGATTTCTCATATGGGGTTAGTTCAGCAAACTTGTTCTCTAACAAGCACTCACATATTTATTTAAGTATCTCCATATTTTAGTCTATGAGATCGAATACTTCTTTCATAAGGAAAAATATAACGTGTACTAGTATTTTTACGTGGTACTAATGTCCAATCTTAATAGAACAATGAGTATGAACAATTTAAGAATAATACATAAATGAAATATTAATCACATAATTATAATCTCACTATATTTTCATTTGCAATGTATAATTATCCCATTGACTTTATCACGTACATCTAAACATATATAAGATAAATAACAACTTTAAATATTTTGTCACTAAACTGTAAATAAACAATTGACTCTAGGGCATAAATTAATAATCTCCCACTTGCACCATTATCATCATAATTAAGAAAAATTATCAAAATACATCTTTAAATCTTTGATGAAACCTTAGCTCCTTTTACATGCCAAATCGCTCGAAGTTCCATAGTATATTACTATTTTGAACAATGCAAGAAACTATAAGAACTTGCTGATTTAATTAATCATTTCTACTAAATGAAAAACGTATTATGGCTTAATTGGCAACTATTGCTACATTGGAACCTTTCTAATCTTGAATGATATTAATCTAAATAAAATACACCTTTATGAGGATTTATGTCACGACTCGGTAGCACATCGGGCACATGACAACCGCGGGATACCCGGGCTAAGGACACTCACAGTATCCCTAATCCAATTATGCTAGGCTAACTGAATATCTCTCTATTTTTTTGAAAAAAAATTGGGCAGCATAACGGTTATATTTTAAAAATCCCAAAACTCAATCAAACACTTGCAAACAATTTTAAACACACTTCTATATTCACATTAAAATTCTACTACAACTTTTGGACTTTTAAGTCCACTCAAAAGCAATCTCAACAATAGTACCAAAAGTTCATACATAAAATATTTTACAAAGTACAAGACATTCAGGAGTTAATTTATAAAGTCATAAAGCATATCAACATAACCAATCTAATAAAAATAGTTCATGAGCCACTATACAACAAAAGTACAAAACATAGTCTACCCATATGCGGTAATGCCCCGAAAATATAAAAAAAAACTGCACGACCCACACAGAACTTCAAGCTTACTAAATTAATATGCATGGTTGGAAAGGGGAAGGGATGAGTACACTATATACTCAGTGAGTAGGAAAAACATATATCGCAAATATAACTCAATACACACCAAGACGACATAGATAACCTAAAAAGTAAACGTACATGATATAGAAATACATAGGCCTAGCCTATGACTCGACGTATACTAGTTAGGAACCATATAGGCCTAGCCTATTAGTCACTCGTCCGGTGAATATAGGTTCCAGCTCTAGTACACAAAAGCAGAAAAAAATCACATGTATAAATCAAGTCTCGTCAGAATACAAATCTCAGAATAAGCCAAAACAATCATATGTGTCACCATTAGTTGACCAAACTAATGTGCACACCCACCGATTCTCGATGTTGGCTCGACTTTCATTCGTGGTGAGTCCGGACTACGGTCGATAAGAGCTTCATGATCCTAGGTGAAGACCTCGTCGGTGTCTAGCCCTAGGTGTGGAATCACCCGCAACTACTATAGAAAGGTGTCGATATAGGGACTCGACTTTATGTACCAGCGTCAAGGGTACGGGGGTCGTTTAATCTGTTGTGCCTAGCACACGATTGGCCAATCGTTACCTACTAATCATAAAAAATCATATAAATTATTAAGTATAAAAATCAAGTAAGGCACAATGCCTTTATTTATCGGTCCAACCGATAAAATGGAACCTTGCCATGGCTTTAAGCTAAAAGAAAACACATACACTCAGCATACATGACTCGATTATGCATATGTAAATTCCAAAACATTATTTCATGCAATAAAAGTCATCTTTTGGACTCCAAGTACAAAGTGTTATTCAAAACAATATCGTTTCTTAAATACATAAGCATATTAGCATCCATACGAGATTCAATTCTACTATGCATTGCCTAGGTTCAAAATTCACATACAAGTCATCATATATGTCTTAGGATGTTCTAATTCCATTCGAAAGATATGGTTTCCCCAACTCACCTCAAAAGAAGGTGTACACTCCCTTAACTTCATCAATACTCGGTACGAGCTCCTTGATTCGCAGCTCTCGAGCCTTTATACATAAAAGAAATATACAATGGATTTACTACTCAAACATATATCTCATATTTATACATCATCACATAAGTGTATAAAACACAATATCACTATCTTTAAGCTATAAGATTCCACCATTACTCGTCAATTTGAGAAAAATTCAAGTTTACTCTAAGTAAACATGAAAATCGTTTTCTAATGTATGTCATTACAGTTCCTTAAATCCTAAGCCAACTTCACTTAGACATTTTATCAAACAGCTAACGTGCATAACTTTCAAGTCATATTTTCAAGACTTTATCATAGTAATTCATGCTCCTATCTTATTATATAAAAAACACTTCCAAACAACAACACCTTTCACCACTCCATTCAACCCAATTCCATTTATTTAAGTCATATTCATCATAATTATGCAACTCTTTACATTAATCCATTCCTTCTCCCATGATTTTGACCAAGCCTCATCCAATATACATCTTCTTCATTTTTCATCATCAATTCACATTATACATATACAATTAACACCATATAATTCATTTAAATGATCAATTTCAAAAGATTTTCAAAAACTCACAAACTTTCACCAAAGGGAGGGCATTTTGGTTTTGACTTAAGGAGGCTTCTCCATGACTCATTTCATTCATCTAAACCATGTTTCATGTATATTCAAGCATGGAGAACAA
>JANIPN010000003.1:23893629-23904538 GCA_027478595.1 Erythroxylum anguifugum
AAGCCCATTTCTCTTTTAAAACCCAACTAACTCATTAAAGGTCATTTAACACATTTAATCCATGCCATATAGTTTTAATCTAATTAACATGTTAATTAAATTTCCTTTTATACTAATTCTTATAATAATCATGTTTAATTAAGCTAATCATGCTTAATTAACATAAAAGAAATTCGGGGCTAACAGTAAATCATATTACATAAACGATATACATGCATATATAAAAGAATACCTCATAATATATTATTAATAAGTCATAATGTTAGTACAAAAAGTCATATATGTCCATTGGCCTAGGGCACACTACTAACATGGAGAAAACTCTATTTTTATTTAGCAGAAGCTTGTCAATTTATACAGTCTTTTTCTAATCAAAATTTAAAAATCAGATAACACCTAAACTAAACCAGCATAAAATAATAATAAAATCTGCTAATCTTTGACTGTTTCAAAGTCACATGATCAACAGATACCAATTTTGTTACAGTTATTAATGAATCAGGGTTAGAGAATTGATAGTTACAGAAGAAGATTAGTGGTAGAGAGAGAGGGAAAACGAAATTGTTAATTTTGTTCACCATCTGGCTTTTATCCAACGGCTAAACTAATTCCTTTATTCATCTTCTAGTTTACAACGTTTTTGATCCAACGGCTAGTTTAGCATTGGCTCTCATCCAATTCCACTATTTCCTACATTATGTTGCACTACATCATTTCACTCTTCTCTTGTTTACCTTTTGATCGCTTTCTTGGTTTCTGTGTATGTAATACAATGAACGCACTAAGGGTATGCTTGTTTGGGGGTAATGGGAAAAAAATGTATGGGTATGGAATGAAAACTTACGTTTGGTATCAAACTATCATTGAAGGGGTAACATTTCCATTACCCAGTTCTTGGCAATCCTCTATTCCCCTAGTAATTCAGAGGAATGGGAATCATTGTTTTATTTTCTGGCGCGAGATTTTGCCGCGACTGTGAGCATTGTCTTCACTCTTTTACCTACCTTTCTCCTCCGTGAGAACTAGAAACAATCCCTGCAGCTTCCACCGATTCCTCCTCCGCCTCCACCTCCACCTCCGGGTACTTCAAACAATTCCATTGGATCAAGCGGCCGGGTTCAGTTCTCCTGGTCTGCTTCTGTCATAAAGGTTAGCCTTTTGCTTTGTTTTGTGCACTATGGTGTCTTTTTGGCTCTAAAGGTGGTAGTTTAACATGCTTACGTACTATAAAGGTAAAGCTTCTACAGAGTACAAGCAATCTTTGGCTTAAAATGTTCGATTTTGTGATCAACCAGATACTATGTTATTCTACCATTATCCATAAGCAAGCAGTTATTTGGGATCATAAAATAAGAAATGTGGAAAGAAAAATGGATAATATACTTTTGTTTGTGTTGCTTTTCTTTACTACTCAAGCTCTTGCTTCCAGGAAGTAGATTGAAGTGTTATTGAAATAGGTTTTCTTAAACAATTACCCTCAGGGGTTTGACGTAAAGCAACCCAAGGGAGAAGAGGCTTGAAGTTGAACCAACAGAAAAAGCGAGCCCATTTCATATCTATTCAAGTAGTTGGAAAAAAGTTACCCGCTGCTTAACTTTGTCCTCTGTCTCTCCCACCTACCGTCGTAACTCAGTACGTATTTCCGTCCTCGCGACGCTGGTGATTTTCTATTTAAGTCATTGGCTAAGGTTGTTGTTTTCTTGTTTTAGCTCTTGTTTTTTCTTTATCTTTTTGTGCTCTCCTAAATTCTCAAATTAACAAATCGTGATGTGTCACAAGGTATTGATAGCACTTTTGAAAATTCAGAAGAAGTGATCATTGATTAAGCAATCACCTTACCCACCATTTGATCATAAGTCAGTCCAGAACATAATAGTAAATTTTCAATATGAAACTCAAAATACTGAAGTTGTAGAAATTCGACCAAAATTAGCACGACAAATATTAGAATGAATAAGGAAACTAAGTGGCTTACACATTTAGATATAAGCTGAAAATGCCATTGGCATGAATAAAATCACATGTTATTAGATATGTTGAGAATCCTTCACACCTGAAACAAGATAGCAATAGAAAAGGTCATTATGCTTCCAAAGAAAACTATTAGGTTTCAAAAGATTTTCCATGTTCAACAGATAGAAAATTTATGGAAGAGTGGAATTAACCAGTGATGAATTGTATAATATTTTTTATTATTAAACTATATTTTGAGGATATTATGTAACTAATGATATGTTGATACAAGAAAATACTAGAGTATTTTTTTCAAGAGCTATTGGAAATGAAATACCACAATATACTTGATTTTAAACATTCTGACATTATAAATAGGGTACATAAAATATAATTAATTAAATTATATTTAAATTTTGATATAAAACAAATTTTTATTTCTCAAGATTTTTAACAAACCAACCACCATCAAAAGTTATGATAATCATTACTTCATCTTAACCAACCATCATAATTATAATGATTATATCAATTCTCATTCTTCCCTATATTCCTTCTCATTCTCATTCTCATTCTCATTACCTTCTGTGAACCAAGCGCCCCCTAAATTTACAGACTGTGCAAAGCACTTTCTTGGAAAAAGACCCAAAGCGAATCGTGGAACACAAGGTATGTTCCCATGAGTTGGGCCTGTATTTGCAAATAAATGCCATCCTCGTCCTCTCTTCAATAGGAAGCTTATTTCAATGCTTACGTTTCTTTGCTTGAAAACTGTTTGGGCTTATAAAGAGAAGGAAAAGTATGTAAATGAAGAGAAAATCACATCCACTTGGCAAACATCGGCTGCTTTTAGTGAATGAAGAATCAGCTACTTTTTAGCTTGTTTAAAACTTTTAGCTAGTTGACCATTTCAAACAGCTGAAATTCTTGCTTGGTAAGAACATGAAAAAGTAGTTGTTTTATCTCAAACAACTGAAGTTTGAAAAGCTACAAAATAGTTGTGTTTTCATATATCAGCTAATTATGTACAAGTGAAAACTCAAGTACACCCTCCTAAATAAATAAAGTTATATATTAATTAATTTTTGCAAGTCAATTTATACCTAATTATAAGTAATTAATTTTGCTATAGTGTGACATAATTGAATTATGCATGGCACTGTAGCATAATTTATGCATGACACTGTAGAAAAATTAATTATTATAAATAGTGTCATGCATCGCGTTATACTTATGAATTATGCACGAAACATTTATAATTTTTTTGTAAAATTTAATGTCTTTTTATTACTGTCAAATTTTTAATTTTTGTAAAATTAAATATCTAATTGTGACTTCATAAATTTTTTTAAGTTATGTCCTTATAAGTTATTTTTAATTTATTAAATAATAAAATTCATACATATTATATCAAAAATACTAATATGATATACCTCACTACTTCATTCATATTAATAGAAAATTTATTGTTGGATTATTATTATTATTATTATTATTATTATTATTATTATTAGTATTGTTGTTGTTATTGTTGTTGTTGTTGTTGTTATTATTATTATTATTATTATATGTTTTATGTTTTTTTAGAGTTATAAATTTAATTTTTGTAGAATTAAATATCTAAATTCTAAATTCTTATAAGAATATTTAATAAAATACTAAAATATATAATATTCATACCCTAATAATTTTTTTAAAAATGTCTTCATAAGTTATTTTCACATAAACAGCTAATACTAAACAGCTAATTTTACCAAACATCAAATGATAAACAACTAATGCAATCCGCTGGTCAAATCAGCTGATAGAATCAACTATCAGCTATCAGCTAACAGCGCGACTAAAATCAGCTTGCACTGCCAAAATGCTCATTTCATTTGGTTAGCTGTACATCACTTACCACTTAGAAACCTCCATCGATATATATAAGCGAAGAAGCAAAAATTAGATAAGAATTGTTGAACAACAAGAGCAATGCACAACTAAATTTACAATTTTCTAATTCAACTAAACTGAGGCATGGGCCCTTTTTTAAAAAAGAAAAAAGACCATTATTACAATGATATCTTCTCTATTTAATTCTTTTTAGGTACCTTTGGTCGTGACCTCATGCTGGCTCTCTTTGCAACATCCCATGCCTTGGCTGGTGCATATATACCTAGCTGTGCAGCAAAAAATGACTCGTATCCAGGCGAATCAAAAGCAAAGCCTGTATGTTTAGATAGTTCTCTTGGAAGCTGAGCTATAGCGAAGCTCCTTTCCTCTTCAGGTGTAAGCCCATTCCCAATCTCAAGCAGTCGAGCTTTGGAATTGTCATCAGGCTCGTGCCTGTGAATTTCCTGAACGATCTGATAATCGTAGGGAAAGAACCATCTTTGAACCCTGAGTCAAATCTCAGGGTTAAAATGAACAACCATTATTGATGCCCCAGTAAGATTAAGAATATGCTAATCATGTATAGAAAAAAACTAAAATCCAAGTGTTTCAAATTAGTGCTGCTGAACCTTACCCTTGGTAAATGAAGTCACCGAAGAGTGCAACCACAGGAACAAGAACAAGTGTGATATAAAAATAGAAGGTACTCATCAAGACATAAATGACGAAATAAACATTCTCCTGCAATTAAAATGAAGTTCAAATCAGTAAGTCAATTATTATGAGCTGATATCAGAATGAAGAGGGAAAAGATCATTAACTGACTCACCCGTAAGAGTGAATATACAAAAATGAACAAAAACCAAGCCAAAATGCTTCCTCCGACACTAATGTAATGCCATCTTGTAATTGAATTACAGATCATAAGAAGGCGCAGGTTAACTGTGATTACAACGCATGTAAAGGCCATTGTGCTAACATCCCATTGCCCAAACATCTTGCCTGAGGTATTTTTACCACGAGCACTGGAAACAGTCACAAAGTGGTAGAACACTAGAGATTGATACACTGAAAAGAAAGCATATGTAGCTACCACTCTCCACTTGAAAAATACATTCTTTATCCCCTCTTTGTAGAGCTCAGGATACTTCTTGGACAGGGATGCGCTGACGTCCTAGCAAAACACACATTTTTTCCAAAGAGAGCCAATAATTCAAGCTCATCGCAGATAATTGTAAATCTGTGCTGAAGCACTCATAAACTGATGGTTAATTCAAGGTTTTGGTAAGCATAATCACCTTATCAAATAGACCAACCATGATCACTGGCAAGGCTGTGAATATAACATTATACAGAGACTGGAACCAATCATCGTAAAATCTTTGACCGGAAAACCCAGTATGAAAGGTGAACCAAAATTGAGTCAACGTGAATGTAAGATTCTTGTAAAAGAAATATGTGATGACCTGCAGAAGCGTAAAAGCACAATCAGTTTTAGAAGCAAATATGTCCAACTCTTGTTAAGAAATCAACCGAATGGAGGATTAAGGACTTGAAGATTGTAAAATTCAGACCTTGCATATTCTAAGATAGGACCAACGTCCATGCACAAGTAGCAAATCTGTTAGATAGCGAAATTGGGCAATTGCAAAATCACTAGCCATTACTGCCTGCATCCCTTCCAACCCACTTATTCCAACACCAATATGAGCAGCTTGAATCATGCTAACATCATTAGCACCATCTCCAATACTAAGTGTTATCTTGCACGCACCTTTCTTGACCAGACTAGTCACCTAAAATTGAATACAAATTCCTCAACCAAAGGCTTGGATACTCAAAATATGCAGTCGCACCAAGATAACTAATTAAACAAAGGAAATTCTGACTTGAGGTTTTAATTTACTCCTGCACATATACCCAGCCATACATCTAAGTATGCATATGAATAGTCTCCAGTTTGCAATAGAAGCTTATGTATACAAGCAGTAACTTAGAATCTGTTATCAGACCAAACCAATGTGGACTTTCAATGTAGCATAGTAATGTGAGAAAATTTGTGTTTGCATTTACCCAAAAAAAAGAAACTCTTAATTAATATATTAATGATAATTTGTAGTACTTGAACCATTAAGTGATTTAAACCAGATAAATATAGAAATTAAAATTTTAGAGAAACAACATTTCCTTGCTTAACAAAATGGTAAATTACAAGTTTTTTAATGCAAAAAGGACAATCACCTGTGCTTTCTGTAAAGGAGAAACTCGGCAGCAAACAACTGAACTACAATTCAGGCTTAGATTTAGCAACATCACTCGTAAACTTGGGTCTAATGCGTACATTAAACACTTTCCATCAATAATAAGTGCTAATTTTGGTCCAGAAACAGTGCGCAATTGGTGCTGTGCCTCCTCAAGGCAATTTTTCAGATCTTTTGTTACTTCTTCCTTGATAAAATGAGCTATTTCTACTTGGTCACCCTGTAACAACAGTTATCATTTGACAGAGAAATCAACAGTTTGTAATAAATTGTGCAATCCCAAATTAAATCCATCCAACTATAATGAACTTCTTACCCTGTTTTCCACTTCTCTAATTGCATCTGTCTCCGAACTGATAATGAACTGCTTCATTTCATTGTTAATTAAGTTGCAAGCTGCAGTTAATGACAAAGAGAAGATATATTTAAAAAGTTGCGCATTCATAAAAGCTGGCACGTAACTCAAGAGTCAAAATTTTGGGGAATGACAACGTAAAATAAAGTAAAAAATCACCATAAGCTATGTTTATTGCTGTTTCCAATTTATCTCCTGTTAGTACCCAGATCTTAATTCCAGCTCTAGAAAGAGTCTCTATACAAGATGGTACTCCTTCTTGAAGCTTGTCTTCTATAGCGGTGCACCCAATTAAAATAAGGTCTTTTTCTACTAGTTCTGCAACCTGCATTTAGCTCAGTTCGCAAAAGACGATAACTTCAATGCATTACAAAAAAAGGCAAATAAAACCACTTAAGAACAATAAAGAGGTCTTTCTTCACGTATACAAACTTCTACCAGATCCCACCTCAAACAATCCTGAGAGAACGATTTCTAATGTATATACTTCACTGTTCCAAACTTCTGCTCATATTATCTAAAGGATGATTAATTCCTGGGATTTTAAAGGCATGAAACCGGCCATTCCAAGCATATAGCCCCCTTCAGCACACTGGTTCACTAGATTTCAATAATAAGAAAGTAGAGCAAAATAGTATTTTTAGCCATTGTTAAAATATCGAAAGTTTTTTACACAAAGGAAGAAAACAGTATCTTCTTATAATGTTTTCCAACTTTTGATATATACCATTACTATTATTACCAGAACAACACTTACATAATAGCCTCAACAACTGCATAAGAAATGTTTCACACATAAAACACAAATCAATATGAAAAATACACATTGCATTATCTTTCTTTAAAAGTTTAACAGCAAGGCATTCAATGAGCAACGATAGCATAGTTGATAAAATCTTTCAACAAAACATTCAAACAAGATAGACACCAAAATTGAAGGAGGTTGGAGGACAGGAGAAAACTTATGATCAGGTAGATTGTACCTCATCTAGCTTCTTCTCACGATCCCTCAAAGACGATTTTGCTTGGATGAACTTCTCATTCCAGGTTTCATATACTTCAGGGCTCAAATCCTTATATGCTAGGCAAAGAGTACGTAGTCCAGCTGATCCAAATTGTTCCAGGTGTTCCCTAGTTACTTTTTTTATAGAATCATTTCCATCAGCCAATCTTTCATATATCACAGTATCAGCTCCCTGTAAAAAAAGGGTTTCCAGCCAAGTGTCATTTCCCAAGCCAACAAGAGCACTTTCCATCTTAAAGGGCCCAGAACAAGTCTCAGGTTTTACTCAAACCTTCCTCCCTCAAGGGCTAAGTACCCTCCCCAGAAACATGTAGAATAAGGATATTTTAGTAAAAATGATACCTTAGAGTACAAGACAAGTCTACCATTGGAATAACGACAAACAACAGACTGTCGCTTTCTTGTGCTATAAGATCAAAGATACAAATGATGTCAGTATTATCCAAAATGAGATGATACATTGACAAATATAACTTTGTGCTTACCTGTTGAACTCCAGAACATTCAGAATTTCATATGCCTTGTCTTGAATATTCCCCATTTGCTCAACATGGGATTCACGAACATAGATCATGGTAGGTGTTCGCCTAAGGAAAAAAACCAATTTCATAACCGCCATATTAGCAGAGTTAAAAAGTAATTGGTGTTAAATTAACCACTTTTATTTGGTTGCTAAGGAACACCTTTTAAGTGAAAGGAAAGCATTACAAATGGCAAGCATGTGATTGTATGCCAAACCTGTAAAAAAAGAAGCCAAAGTTCTTTGCAGCAGTAACTAAAGCAGCTTCATCAGGAGATGCAGCTTGGTAAGTGATCTTCTCAGGAGTCTCATCACCTTCAGTGAGCACAGTATGACATATAGCAAGGCATCTAAAAAATTCCTACGTAAAGGGCAAAAGCTGTGATTTAAACTACTAGACTTTTAAGATTGATACATCATAAAAGCATACTTCAAGGACACTCAAAACAAACTATAAGAGTTTTTTTATAGTAAGTCCACAATGAAAACATTAAATTGTCACAGAAAAGAAACTAGTAGCACTTAAAATGCTTACTTGGACTACTAGATTGATGTTCGAGACACTTCACAAAAATGGGAGAACCCTGACACTCGTAGAATTTACTAAAGTTTTGATAAGAACTGAATAGCATAACTGAAATTAGGCACAGTTTCAAGCCTCAGCAAGACTTGAAACATCTGGAAGTAGCATTTATCATCAATATTAGATTTTAGCATCTACATGCTTTTGTGGAAAAGTATAGGATTTTCGACGTGTTGAACCAAACTTTCAAGAAACCATTCAACTGAAAAGTTTAAGCAATTGGGAGTGTCCCAAGAATGGATCATATTATTCTAACACTCTCCTTAGGCGTGGCATTTTTACCTGGCCCAAGTTAGCCTAAAGTCAATGGGCATAGCCCGAATTGATCGGGCTTCAAGTCTTACTAAAGTTTTTTTGTTTTAGTTTCAGGCTAAGAGCTGGACTCGAGAAAAGGCCTTTTGGTTCAACCCAATTTGAAACCTGAACGACCATAGGCAAAATGATGTCATTGTCATTTTTAAATTAAATTAAATAATTTAATTTTAAAAAATAACAAATTTTAGACATTGCCTGAACTTGATTTGGGCTTTGGATCACATAAGACTCGAGCTCGAGCCTCGAGTCTCAGCCCAATGCCACCTCTACTCCTTCACACAAAGAGTGAACAAACATACACATTACTAGTACACTGGAAACAAGCACTGCGTAACGTGAACTTGAGACCTCTTGGTTACACAAGGCAATGACAAAATATCAAAGAAAGCATTTAATCCAAAAACTTAAACAATCACAAACTCCCAGCGGCATCAACTGTAAAATATCATATTACTACAGAAAAAAATGCAAAAAATATTGATGAGGATTATATATTTTCCTAGATCATTCCCAGGCAATAGCCAAAAATCCATAAGCAACTTGGATTGTGACTAAGGATAAAATAAATTATATTTCTAATAACAGGAAAATATTAGAAGCTTCAGGTTACACACTTACTTTTAGAAGGGACCGAATAAATATAAAAACTCCTATAAAAAGTATACTACCTTGCACAGTTCAGGATTAGCCTCATTTCTCCAACCTCCTCGCATAATCCTTGGATCATCAAAATTAAAACCCTTCTCATGAATTGCATTAGTTGATTTAGGAACCTGTACGAAAATCAACAAAATATTTACCCAACAATTTTCCATGCTACAAGAGTGAGTACAAAAAGGTGCTGATGTCAATATGTTATCTTAATCCATGCAGAGAAAGTTGTCCATGTTCCATTAAGGCCAAGAACCATACTCCTTGGACATTCATCCCACTCCGTTGAGCCCCTCCCCTCTCAATTTCTGTTATACCAGATCCATAAATTTCACCTCCAATCGAACATTTAAAGAACTCCATCAAATTTCTTGTTAAAGTTCCTGTTTTATCAGAAAAGATATATTCCACCTGAAAAAATACACAGAAATTAAAGTACTAGACATGTAGATGATTAAACTAACCAATTTAAAGAAATTTAAACAGCTACATACCACACCTCCAACATAATGGACATATTTCTTCAGCAAAAGAAAAGCTATGTGGATTACGACCAATTCTTAAATGAGGTATTTCAACTCTAGGAATGAATAAAAAAAATCTTTATTGGTTGGACCTCCTTTTTTTATGAGGAGAAGCCATTCGCATTAATTTACCTGTCCAAGTTCCTCATTCAAATTTGAAGTCCTTGCCAATGCAGGGGTATTGGTGTCAGCATGGTACATATGTAAATCCTTGTTGATAAATTGAGTGCATTGAATAAATTTGATCGTCTGGACATGAGATTGCAATCAATTAACAAAAATTTGCCACATTCTGCAACGCTAACCTAATGTCTAGGAAAATTGCATGAAGCCTGGCCTATAAACTGACCTCAATGGAAACATATAATGAGATGGGGATTATTGTAGAGTATAGTGTGATCAGGGTAAACATGGTCAGACCAACAACCTACAAAATAAAAAAGGTGAATAAAAATCAAGAAAATAATGCTGGAAACAGACAAAAATTACAATAAATATAGCAATCTTATTATTACCCCAAATCGATTGCTAGGGTTAAATGCCAGTTCCACACCTTCTTCAAGCCCTAGGTAGAAATACTTGCGACTTATGAATACACCACTGTATAATTACACAAAGCATAGAACATTATGATAGAATCCCGAAAACAATTAAGGAAAAATATGTATTTGCTATAGATTTCTGTAAAGGAATACAGACGATAAACTGGTTTCGAGGACCAGGACCTCCAGCCTTAGGCTCACACTCTCACTCAACAGTATACGCAATATCCTCGCTCCTCACATCTACTGCTTATTTATACTAAGAATCTGTTAGGAATAACAGATTCGGTTAGCTGACAACCAATC
>JANIPN010000003.1:23936856-23950321 GCA_027478595.1 Erythroxylum anguifugum
TAGGTAAGTTTTGATGATGAAAATTTGTTTGTGTTTTGTGTCGATTGGTAGGATTTTTCATTAATTTTTGTCTCATCTATTTTTTGTGAGTTTCTTGGTTTTGAACATTTTTATGACAATGGGGGTAGATCCAGGGCCAAGCTCCAATGCGACCACGAATTTCATTTGGGTCTTTTGTTTTGTCTGTCCTTTTCTTTCGGCTTTTCCATATGGTTACTTCCAGAGACGTTCAAGAGATCGTCTCCAAGCTCTTCTCCGATAAAGCCAAGCCTCATGAAGTAACTTTACTCTTTCTCTTTTCATACTATCTCTCTCTATCTTGTTCTCTTCCCAAGAAATGACACCATAGGACTTTACTTTTAAATTGTGCCATGAAAGTTGAAAGAAATTGACGCCATGGTAATGTTCTTTTAGAAGTTTTGACACTGTAAAGGTAAAGTGAGAGTGATACATTGTTTCTGGGTATTTAGACGATGCTGTTGTTTGATTCATTTCATTGTCGTTTTGTCCCACTTAGGGTTGCATTATAAGACTGAAAATTTAATTGTTGTTTTGAAAGTGTAGGAGGGGATAAAGTTGTTGAACACTTGGTTAGAAGGAGAAAGATCGACAAGATTATGCGAGAAGAAGAGGAAGAAGAAGAAGAAAATTAAATAATAATAATAATAATAATGAAAATAAATAATAATAATAATAATAAATTATTGTATAATAATAATAATAATAATCATAATAAAATTAATAATAATAATAAAAGAAGAAGAAGAAAATTAATAATAACGAATTTAATAATAAAACTAAGAATAAAATTAATTGATAAAATTAATAAGAAGAAGAAGTAGAACATTTATAATAATAATTAACAATAATAATAAGAATATTAATAATAATAATGATAATAATAATAATAAGGATATTTTGGTATTTTTGTTAGTTATTCCTTTCCTATTCTAAGTTTATATTTTCAAACCAAACAATGGAATACAAATACATTATTTATTCCATTTCTTGAACCAAACAAAATAATACCCATTCTATTCTATTCCTCATCAATAACTATTCTATTCCTTGTCTATTCCATTCCGTGAACCAAACAGGTCGTTAGTGAAATGATCTTTAGCCAACAATCGTAAACTTAACATCAAGAAGTTAAAAAGCCAATGATGTTGAAATAAGGATATTATCTATATACAATAACTTTAACAATTTAAAGCTTGCACTTCCCACTGTATATAAGAATTTAGACATTTGCCATTGTAAAAGGAAAAAAGAGATAAGATTTAAAAATAGGAAAACAGATCACTCTACAATATTCTACTTTCTCTTCTTGTGTCACATATTATCTCTTTAACAACAATTAACAGACAAACCTTCACCAATATCGTCTCAAGTTTGACTTTGTCGCACTACAACAAGCCTACTTTTTTTTTTTTTTTGGCTACAATTTGGTCAATCTTTGGCGATGATTTTTAAAATCATAGCAAAACGCTACAACAAAATAGTCTATTGGCAACAATTTAAAAATCGTAGATAAAGGTTCAACTTTAATTGTCAAACTTTTGACTATATTTTTCAAAATCGTAACTAAAAGTCATTTATAACAATGTTAAAAACTTATTGTCATTTTTTTAATGAAAGTATACGTTATCTCAAACAAATAATAATAATGAAAAGAGTATTGTCTCACAAGTATTGTGTTTATTAATTACAAAAATTAATCTAATTGAAAAAATTGAATAATAAAAATAATGAATTGAATAAAAATATTTTAAAAGTAATTAAGAACAAAAATGTCATATTAAACGAATCTAACACTTCTGATCTTACCAAGATTAATCCCAATTGACTCATCTAGTTTAATCATCTAACGACTATTCCTTGTGATAACTATGAATTTATGAAATTAAATATACAGTAGTACATAAAATTTCATAAATATCTCTATCTTATAAAAATAATATGATATTTCAATTTTTATTTTTTAGTCTCAAGCTTAATCATAAGTCATGCAATTCTTTTAGCAGGCAAGCACAACTATTAGTCATAAAATGAAACAGTAATCATAGAATTGGAATAAAACATCAATTTAATTAAAATTAGACAAGTTCAAGCATTCATATTCTAACTACATTATAGCCCTAAAAAGTATAGCATCAAAAAATTAAATAATAAATTAAACATGACTTAAGTCATGATTTAAAAGATAAAGAAAAACAAAAAATTGAAGTATAACATCAAAAAATTATATAATAAATTAAAGAAGGCTTAGGTCATACTTTTGGTTATGTTTTTTAAAATTGGCTACTTTTTCAAATTGTAACTAAAATACTTTTTCAAAAGTAGCTAAAAGCGCGACTTTTATATTTTCGTAGCTAAAAGTCACATAATATATAATTTCAGTTAAAAAATTTGGCTACAAAAATATATTTGTAGCCAAATGTTTTCACTCTTTTTCTTTTGGCTACGAATATATTTTTCGTAGTTTAGAAACCAAAACATAAGCAAAATATATCACTTTTATTTCTTATATATAATTAATTCTTGTACCCTTTTTGTTAGAAATTTGTCAAAAATAATTCTTTATTCATGACCCTAATTGTAGATATCATTTCTTATTTTCATCATATTCAAGTATATGAATTCACTACCTTTTATTTGATCATTTTGTGATTAAATATCATATTCATAAAAATCAATTTTAATATTGTTTATAATGATTCTGAATCTAAAAATAAATTTATTTAACAACAAGTTCATTTAAAAAATTTATAAAATTGTAAACTCAAATTAATTAATAAATCTATCTAATTTCAAATAAAAATGGTTGTTCCATTTTTTTCGCCTGTTGGAATCTATGCCAATTTGGTGCCGTATAAACAAATGATTGGGTTATGGGTTGTAGTGTTTAATTTGAATAGAAAATTTGTCAGATGAATATACCAGATGAGGAGGAAACGGCACGAGCTTACCCCTTTCTCACTTTCCATACTGTCGTAATGTGCATGTATCTACTATTTAGTATCAGACACAAAGAAAAAGCCTGAACTAAGTGCTAAACAACGAAATCATACGAAGACATAAAATATTGATCCTTGACCTACATAAGACCTGTACTCTTTTTGTTTTTTTTGTTGCCCACGAGGTGTCCTAGGCAGATCTCAATTATGGGAAGGTACCTTTAAGTCATTCATACCCAGACTAATCCCTACTCTAGTCGGATAGGTCCCTTGTGGAAGACAAAGCTCTGACCCTAAGTTTTAAACGGCTGCATACATGAGGGAGGTTCGAACCCGCGACCTCACTTAAGCCAGAAAAACCCCTTACCAACTAACCTGCTGACCTGCGCCTTGGGGTTCATAAGACCTGTACTCTAATCTAACTTAGACACTTCTATTTTGCTGATATTATAAATACCTATATTCTAGACTCTCTGACGTTAGGTTACAATTGTAATACAATAGGGTTTTCCTTTAATCAAGGCCATAAAAGTCATAAAATAAAGTTATATTCATTTGATTTTGTTAGACAAATTTCTCTAAGCTTATTTAATTGAGTTTGTCAAATTCTTATATTACAAATATTTTTATTTTTACTTGATTTTATAGATTTTATTTTTTATTTATTATATATTGGTCAAACCTTTGAAGACAACAATATGAAACTGGGTCGGCCGGGCCTTTTGATTCGGATTCCGGAGCTTACTCGATAACCATAAACTTTTAAGCTTGACAATCCACTGCTTTCCATGTTGAACTCACAATGAGTGGAGCAATCACCCTGGCCGTGTGGCCCTTCACCCAGGCCGGGCCGGGCTAGGGCTGATATCTCTAGTCCAATTCTATTTTTAAAACATTACTTTTTATTTCGCATTCACTGTGTTAATTCTTTCCCTATTAGTTGCAGTACTCTTGAAGACAGCAATATGAAACTGGGTCGGCCGGGCCTTTTGATTCGGATTTCGGAGCCTACCCGATAATCATAAACTTGTAAGCTTGACAATCCACTGCTTTCCATGTTGAACTCACGATGAGTGGAGCAATCACCTTATCCCTCCACTCGGCTCTCATATTCCCACAACCCACAAAGCTCCGACGACCGCTGCCGTTCCACGTTCAAAGTTTGTCTCTCACACACAAAGCATTTCACTCCCATAGCCATTTCTATCCCTACAAAAGTCTCTCTACGGTTATTTGCGGCTACAGCAAGGTCTCTCCTTTATTCTCGCAAGTACTGTTTTTCTGTGTACTCAAAAAGTTTCCTGCTTCGTCGATATTACTCTAAGGATTTTGTTCTCAGTTGGATGTTGAAGACCCGGATGAGATTGGTGAAGTATTCTTTGACGGCAATGACATTATTGAGGACGAAAGTGATGAGGATGAAGAGACAGAGAGCAGCATTGATTTGCTTGTCAGATTCTTGCATAGTATGTTCAAGAAGCTATCCAAGCGAGCTAAGAAGGCTTGTCGATCTCTCTTGCCCTCGGCTTTATCACCCCAATTGGTATTTTTTTTTCTTCTTATCCTTGGTAGGTCATTCACGTGTTAATGTTGACAGCTGAGTTTTTAAGTGTTTTCACGAAATGTTGGTTTGACCGTGGGGTCACATAGTTGAAGTTAAGATCATTAACCTTTATGAATGACTTATTTGATTACTAGACAACAACTGGATTAAGATTAGGTGGTTTTGTGACAGAACTGGAAGAAGTGAACTCGTATTCATGGCAGATGTGTAGAAATAGATTGAGCAGTGCGAAAGAAACTGAGTTTGAGATGTTCTGTTCTTTTTTTTTTCCTGTAAAATTGCAAGTCTTGTTCGTGGAAATAAATACGTGAAACTGCGCTTGTAATCTAGTCAATGTCTTGAGTAGAGTTGCCTCAATATCCAGCCATTGCAGAACTTCTGCTCATCATTCAAACTTAATCTAATTATGTTTTCTTTTCGTGATTTTGGAAATCAGGTGTCTTTTGCTGTTGACGGGTTCCTATTATTGGCTGGACTGTCTATCGTTAAAGCAGTTCTCGAGGTATCACTTCAGAAATATTCAATGACTTGCGTGCCTTCACTTTTGTGGATGTGTTGACGCTTATGCATGTACTAATGTGGTAGAACCATTGATATTAGACTATAGGAAATACTTGACATCTTGTAACGATAATGCAACAGCAGTTGTGTTCTTACCGGATTGCAACGAGCTATACTGTTCCTGCTGAAATAAAACATATCCTAGTGAACACGCATCACAAATGGCATCCCATTTTGCATTTCACCGCAAAAAGTTAATTTCCTAGATGCAATCACAAAATAATTTTAAAAGGTACTTCCACTATATTTATGCAGTTCTATATTGGTTTGGTATTCAGGAAAGTTATTTAGTGGTTCTAGTGTTTAAAATATCGTGGCTTATATTCTTGTATAGGTGGCTTGCACACTTGGAAGCACTGTATTTGCGGTGATCCTACTCCTCCGAGTTGTATGGGCAACCATTTCCTACTCCCAATCAAGTGGAAATTCATATGGTACAACACAGCCAGTGGGATGATGTAGTGGCTGATTCTGAGCATGCTTAGATTTTGCTCTTGGGTCGCATTTTGATCACACTACAGTGGCTCCAAGTTCATGTAAAAACGTGAATGTAGGTCCTAAGCTGGAAATTTGAGTTAGGAGACGTTCAAACTTGTTCAACTTACCTCATCCTCGTGTGTAGCTCCTGGCCATGGCAGGCAGGCAGGCAAGCAAGCACTATAATTGGTAGACTAAAGGTCAGACGTAGAAAACTCTGTTTTCAAGTAAGGAAGGTTTCCTGGATCTGTAGATAGATTTCTGATGACTCATTCTAGAGCATTTATTGATGTATTGGTTGCTTATGCGTTATTGATGGATAAAATTAACAAGTGAAATGTTTAGCATTCTTGAGGATTAGATCCAAAGTCCAAATTGTATTGTGCATCAGTCTTGCCTAAAGCTGGAACCAATACTTTATTCAGTGAAACTCGAAATTAACTTCCAACAAATTGGTTGTCATGCAGCAATGTGGCTAAGATAAGTACAGGCTGGGAGAGACACTGTTCTATAAACCTGTCACGTCGTAGTTTCCAAAGTCACAAGCTCTAAACAGGCTGAATTTTTTGAACAAGCTGCAGTTTCCCAACAAAGCACAAGTTCATAATAGGGTTTATTAAAGATGTAAGCATTAGAAACTTTTGAACAAGCAATTTTCTTTTACAAGATACTTGATCAAAAGATCTGTTTAGTATTAGTACACAAATTATGTCAAGCATGCTAAGATACACAAAGTAGTGGAGATGTTTCATGATGTTCTTTATCTGTCTCTTCGGACAGCAACTACAGCTCCATGCCTGACTTTGAAGGGGTAAAGGTTTTTTGTCTGGTGAACGTACTGGGTTATTCTTTGACAGCCATTTCACAATCTTATTATCCATTGCTCAGGAGACCCAAGACTATGATGTTCTTTCAAAACCACTGCCAACCTGCATATGCAGCCACTCCGGTGATGCACCACGACTGTAACCTTTTGTGGGTTGTGAGCCAAATGCCATGCCAGAAGCATAAGCATCAAATGTTGGCTGGCCAAACTGAAATGAAAAATAGAAGAGTCGTCAAAAGTCATTATTTAGGAGGCAATGAAAAGAAATACAACAACCATTCTCCTAGCCTCTTTTTCAATTACCAAGTTCGGCTCTGTCCCAGGCCTTTCAGCCATATTGTTCTCTTTTGCCAACATCCTATTACGTTAGTCTCTTTTTATCATAACAGAACAATGTGGAGATGTTTAGCCAAATGGATTCCTTCCCTTAAAAGTTCCGTTAAGAGAGGCCAACTGACATGAAGGAACTGCCAATTTAAGCTGATTGGTGCCACTAGATCCTAACAGAAATATCTGTTCAATGATATGAATAAACTTGTGCGTGGAGAAGTTGGTTCCAACTGTTGCCCAAAGCGAGCCATTTTTCAATGTTGATCTCAACAATAGCGGGACATTATTATTTCTTATCACAGAAATAAACATCAGACATGTAGACACTATTGTCAAAAAAATCTCATTCTAGATTATTTATCACAACTAGATCCATTTTCTTTGGCAAATTACCAGGGTAGTGTCCTCTTCCTCGGGACCCAAACAACTGCCTTGATGAAAATTATAGAATTTAGAAGCAGCAGCTGATAAAAACAAGTTCGGCGACAATAATCCAGAGTGCATATAAAGCAATGAAACCGAGAAAAAAGGTTCCATATTGCCATCAATGGTAGCACTCAAAGAACAAAGAATTGAAGAAAATCAATGGTGAATTGAAATGTTACAACTTACATCTTTTGCAGGAAAGACTTCTATCCCAGGATTCACTCTCGAATTCACTGCTTCAAGTTTCATTGACAAGAACTGCATTTTCCCAATTAATTGCAGGACAATTTCAATATAAGCAGGGGTGGAAAGAGAAATTTTGGCATGCTCAATCCATGAGACACGAGGATTCATACCTCAACCTGACGTTGTAATGATTGAATGTAATTTATAATCTCATCTAGTACTAGTGCTTTGCCTATAACCTGCATGTAAGAGAACCTACTTTAGCAAGCACGACTTCAGGCCACGTTACAGCGAGAATGAAAAAAAAAAAAAAGTCACCAAAATTTACTTTAAGAACATCACTAGCAAGTTAGCAAGATTGAACGTCTCGTTGACCAAACCTTATATTGCAACTAACTGAGTTGTACCTGTTTTGAGCCTAAGAGAAGTTCAAGAGATTCAAATAACATACCTTATTACAGCCAGGTACTAGATCCTGGAGAATCTTCATCCTTTCACTAATTTTTTCTCTCCTAGCCTGTTCACAAAATAGTTCCCATCGGCAAAGCTCATTCAGTAGCGTGATTATAATGAGGCATCTTTCTTCAGTTAACAAAACTAGGAATTCTTGGATGCTCTGGATCTAACTCTTCATTAAATCTTATAGTTATTAGTTCTTGGATAATTAAGAATATTCCTATAAAAATAATATTAAGAGGCTTAAAGAGAAATTACTCTTTCTGCTAGACTGTGGCTATCAGTAGCTTGACCCCTTCTTGCCCTTACATGGATGTAATCTTGTTTAGGTGGCTCTGGTGGTTTAGCATTCTGTTCCACAGGCTTATGTGAACAGCTTTCTGTTTCCGCTTTAGAATCACGGTTGTCATCTCTCCTTCCCGATGTTTTGAGCCGTTTTGGATCACAGTCATTCTGCCAATTCACATCACAAGTTGGTCAACTTTTACTATTTCCCAAAACCTTGGTATCAGCAGTTTCTTAATTCCATCTTGAATAAGTTAATCAACCGTATAGTTGAGTAAGTCAATTTGATATGTCATCATAGCCAAGTTAGATGAATAATTCAATGGAACATCTTGAAAGCTATTTTACTAACATTAAAACAAGAAAACGAAAAAGAAAAAGCTTTATGAATCACAAGTTAGATCAACATTAATTGAATGAAGTCGACAAAAACAAAAATACCGTTCTAATGCCATTGCCATTGCTCGTAGAGACACCTTTCCCCGAATCATCCTCCAAATCACGCCGTTTCCTGGGACCATTATGAGCTCCTCTCTGCTCCGAACTCACCCGATCATTACTAGAAATTTCCCGACTCGAATCACCAAACTGACCCAAGGTCTGCCCAAACTGACTCTGGCCGGCACCATTCACCGGAACCTGCCAGATCTCCGCCAGATTGTACGACCCATCGTTCATTATTGCTGATGGATCCATTATATCACGAACCTAAAACGACCCAATTTCTGCAATCGCAAGAAGTCAGTTTGCAGTGTTTTTCAAGTGGGAGAAATGACAAGCTTGATCTGAAGTTGAAGTGGAGGTTGGAAGTTAAAGTTTGGATGGGGTGCAAAGAGGAGAGGGCTTTCTAAGTAGGAAGTGAAATGGATAGATAAACAGATCACATTTATGTTTACAAATGGCAAGTCAGAGGTTTGTGGATTGGCCACAGAGACAGAGTGAGAGACAAAAATTGGTAGAGGTTGTAAGAGATAGATAGGGAAAGAGAGAGAGAGAGAGAGAGAGCGTTGTGCGTGCGTGATCTCCTTGGACAGTGGAGGCTGGTGCGCTCTGTCTGTCTCTATCCCACCCTTCGCTCACTAATCACTATTACAAATTGTAAAGGAGAGAGGTCAGGAGTTAACTTTTTAAGTCACTTCCAGCTTTTTTGTTTTTGTTTATTTCTTTCTATACTTGGATTATCAGCCGTCAGATTATACGGCCACCTCACTTGATTCTCCTTACTCAATACGGAAATGTCTTGCTCTTTTCTTTTAAAGCCCAGATAAATGACGCTTAGTTTCACAATTATAAGTGGATAATGTGATTAAGATGTATTTATCACACCTGCTGACTCTTAAAGTTGTTGACACGGATGGTTCGTGTTTGTAATATACAGCAATTGGGTGTTGTCATTTCAGGATTCCATTATATCATATCTCATTTCATTATCCTCTCTATATGTACAGTAATAGTGGACTCTCTCCAATGCTGGTACAAGGCAAAGCTCGCCGGAGATGCTCTTAGTTAAGGATAAGGCCCACCCACCATTAAGTGGCCTGCTTCTGGGTATAATAATCTATTCATTGCCCACTAATTGGTGTCTCGTGTCAAGACATTTTGGTCGAGAATAAAGGCTTTATGTACACAAATAACTCAATTACTGAGGAGGTTGAGGTTGTGAGCTATGGTTTCAATTGAGGAATTAAACACATTAAAACTCATAGTTTCAAATCCCCTTTTTAGGGATTTTAATATTTTAGAGTATTGTCTAAAATTTAATCAATTCCTTATATCAAATGTTTATTTCCAAACGAGATGATTATAATGCCTATTAGAAGCTATTTCTCCCGTCTTAAAGTTCAAAGAACGGCAAATTGCTTTCAGCTTGCAGTGCCAAATTTGGCAGTTTCACGTGCCTTAAAAAATAAAGCAAGAAAAGAGATGGGAATCAAATCAACCCTCAGCCTCAGACGCTGACTCGGAGACCCAAAAACGTTTACAACAACTGTACTTATCGGTGGAGCAAGCAATCACAAGGAGTACCGTAGGTCCCACTTGGCAGGGAGGGCTTACTCTAGTCTAGAGGCGTTTCTCACGTGTTAGAAAGGTCACATGCAAGCTTACCAAGGCTGATCGATTTTATGAGATTCATTTACGCACAGAATGGCCTGCCAAACCTTCCCGTTTGGAAGTCGAATTTGGTTAGGCATATGCAATAATCACCAGAAAAGAGTTTGCGAATCACATCTCCTTTTGTTTGGACAAAGTTTCATTTCCACCGCGTGTTGTGTTGGACGAACCTTGTCTGAGCCATTTCATTTCCACCGCGTGTTGCGGTGGACGAACCTTGTCTGAGCCACTTGTGCGTTCAATCCCATTCCCATAACCATATATAGAAATGCCAACCAGCACAAGCAAAGTAGGGAGTTCCAATCCATACACAGCTATATATCTGTGTGCTTGTGGTCATTACCGTTGGAATTTGAGCATGTGGAGAAAACATTTTGAGGTCTAGTCCATCTCGTTTCTTTTGGAAATTGCATGTGCCAAATGCAAAACTTGAGGGGTGGCAATTTCGCTGTTTACGTCACAGAATTATCACTACCGAAACATTTCATGTGCCTAATTACTCTATATGGTATTATAAACTCTGCTATGCCTCTCTTCCTTTTCCACATAGCTATTGACTTCCCTTCCAAGAAATTGGTTACTGGCTTTGCGTGAGATATGAACTCCCATTGCTTAGATAGGCTTAGAGCTGCTGATTCAAATTTTCGATTTGGTTATTGAAATTAAAAAAGAGTTACACTGCATGTCCCCACGCTTTTCTATTGTATGAATACTTATCATGACAAATCTCTTAATATTAAATTATTAAACTGTGTTGGTTGTTTAAGAGTTGATAGGTTTAACTTTAATATACTTGAAACATATTATGGTTTTGTTATGTATTAAAAATTAGATCATATTATGGTTTTGTTATGTATTAAATATTAGATCACATCAAACCAATAAAAAGAGAAATTTAAGGTTTAAAAGTTTAATTGATATTGGAATGTTATAAATTTGATATAAAACGAATGAAAATTAAATTATAATATAAAAATAAAATATCAATTTCTATTAATCAACTAATAATAATTTTAATATTTTTAATTAAAATTGAATCTAAAATAAGATTATAAAATGATAGTAACAAGTAAAAATCATGTTTTTAAAGGATGATCTGTCTCGTTATCTTAAACTTTTTTTAGTACTTTATCACTATCTAAAAACTTGTAAACGATGCTTTTATCCAAAATATATGCATTAACATATTCTATTACACTTAAATAAATTATAATTTAGTAATGTATAAAATTATTTCTATTATAATATATTACACGTTCATTTTTAAATATGTTTAAAATAAAATATCAAAATTATGAAAACTTAGTAGGCTGCATCCTTTTGACCATTAGTTCTCTCTTTGTAGATGATCCATTAAAATTCCTTGAACCTTCATAGTACAATCCAATTTAATTTAACATCTTTGATTGCTCTTCACTAAAAAATATCTTTGTATTCAATCACATTGAGAAGACTACCTACAATATTAACATTTGTCTAAAAAATAACCCCCCATTAATCCCACAATTAATGATATTGACATGGCATGTCACATCAATAAATAATTAGACACGTGGCCTATTAGTGTCACATTAGATTAAATATTAAAAATATAAAATATGAAACCTTAAAATATTTTTTTGAGTTATCTTCTAACTCTAATATTGTCTCCCTCTCCCACTCCAAGCCACCACCCAACAACATCAATAATGTTTCTTGCCTAGTAGCCTACCAATTTGAGCATAGATGCTATTAATGTAAGTAGAATCTCTACTGGGACTCAAGCAATGACATATGTTAGATATGTTTTTATATATAGCAGGTATCAAGAGGGGTTTGAACAACTTACAAAAGATTCAAGTTGAGGTAAAAAATTGCAGTTATAGATCAAAACTAATGCCAAACTAAGAGTTTCAAAATAAAAATAATATCAGTATTGACCAAAATAAGCACCAAACTCGTATTTTAATTAGTTAAGGTTTTTTATTTCAAGATATTATCTTAGGAATTGTATAATTAGGTGTTTTAGATTATTAAAAGTCCATATTTATGTTTCGAAAGAGATTGATTATCTTTCAAAGTTATTTATTTTTAATAGATTTTAGGTTTTCATTTCCTTTATGACTCTAGTTCTGAGGTTTAAGCCTATAAAAGGCTTGCTTATTGTTGTAATGGGAGCACATCTTTGAGAAACCCCAGTGTTAAGTTCTTTATTAACTATTCATCTTATCTAACTTGTTTGTGACAATCAACCCTAGAATCTTATCACCCCAAATCCCCTTTCCTTTTTGAAATGTGGTGATTCATATCTTCTTTTGTGTGTTTTGTGTTTAATTTCTTGGATTAACCTGATTTTGATATAATGATCCTATGTCATGTCATATTGATATTGAATCTTAATAATTCTATAGGTGAGGGTCATATCAAAATATGGTATCAGAGTATAGTTCTATACTAAGATTTATTCTTGGTATTCATTATTTATATTTTTAATATTCTTGTATTTTCCTTTTTATATTCAATTTCCTAGTTAGCGTCATTTATTGACAAGATTAGTTTAAAAAAATTTTAAGTTCTTGTTTCTTACTTTTATGATTGTACAAGTTAATAAAAAATTCTATTTAATTAGCTATATTGTTTTCCTTTATTGGTTAATTCATTCTTGTTGAGTTCTTATTCTTATATTTTGATAAGCATAATTGGGTTTATACGAAATCGATTTTATGTTTTTTAGTTTTCTTATTCCTTGGCATATAATAATGTATTCGTTGATTCATTTTCCTCAACTTGCTTCTTTGAGATTATTTGACAAATGGGGGATATCTGAACTAACTTTCCTATTTTGATTGTCCAGTTTGTAAAGAACCTTTAGTCAAGAGTTTATATTGTGAGAAACTTTGAGAGAAGCACATGAAGGAGTACTCTTTTTACTAACGTTTTCTTATAGGTACATTATGACTCAATTCTAAAAGAGAATCTCATCTAAAGATAATGAAGTAAGGATAAAAGAGTGGGAGTAGATTAATAAGCCCTCATGAATATCATACAATGCCAATACAAGCAACTTTGTCAAGATTTCAATGAATTTTGAAATAAGTTAAAAAATATAAAATTGCTATACCTAGACTATAACACAATTTACCTCTAGCTGTTAGGATGTGTTGGGACCCGACCCCGGAGCCCCAACTATTCGGAACCGAACCACGATCGAGGACCTTTGGGCCCTCGGAACAAACGAGATATATAACTTGCGGAAGCAAATGAATCTTACTTACCAAACATTCATGCATATTAAAGCTATAAACG
>JANIPN010000003.1:24108700-24120678 GCA_027478595.1 Erythroxylum anguifugum
GAAAATAAAAATTGAAAATATATGCAAAAAATCAAGATAGAAAACAAGAAACTGTTTTCTGAAAGTAAACGCACCCTGTAAGTTTTACGATAGAAAGGAATTTCAAACACCATCTTTGAGCGGCAGTTTATAAAGTTGTGTTTAAAAATGATATCACTCGTAACACTTCGTTTGAAGAACTTGACACTTACCCTAATTTTGTACATGTAAGCAAACATGCACCAACAATAATGCTAGTTTGAAAAGACACCAACAGGTTATGGGTCCACAACACTTCCACGGCTTTAAAAAGGAGTTCTGTAGATAGAGTTTATGTTTGATTTTAAATATGGCCAACGAAATAGAAATCTAAATGCCGTAATTTTCATTTTCACATGATTTTAATCACAATAATTATCGATCAAATTGGGCAATTAATCATAACAAAATAAATTAAAGTATTTATTCATAAATACTTTTAAAGAACTATAGTATAATATTACATTGAAATATAATTCTCAAGAAGTCAAGTTTTTGATAATAAATAAACATACTTAAATATGGATATGATATTTTTAATTTATCAAAACAAAAAACAACTTAAATAAAAGTATCATTTGAGTTAAATTTATTAATTAGAACTTTTACTATATTTAAATAATAATATTTGGTGTTTTATTATTGGATGAAAAGCAATTGAGTTCAAGATCAGCTATTAAAATTTCAGTTTTAATTATTTTCCATTAACTCTTATCCTTATATTTAGGTAAGTTTTAAATAAATATGGAGATTTCAACTCTATCAAAATAAGAGATCTGATTGTATCATGGTGATACCCAGCGCATCCTGTTCTTGGCTTTTCTTCCGACCAATTAACTAGAAGTGCCTCCGTGGTCACATCAAATACTCTTTTTCAAGTCATCGTAGGCCCTCACACGGAATGCTGATGACAGTCAATTTAATAATTTTTTACGATTATTATAATTAATACAAATTAAATTATTGTGCTTTATAAATGCAACATTTTAATTTGTAATTATTTATTTTGATCACTACTCATTTTTTACAAAACTTAAATGCTAAAAAGATTTTATCAACCCCCACAAAATTTGATTATGGAGTTATCTGATGCTGAAAAAGAATTCAATGATAAGTTGACCTATACTACGACGTCAGAATTGAGGTAGGCGTTTTTTCTTATTAACAGTCTCAGTCGTTTCAACGTTACTATTTATCAGTTTGCTCTTTCTATATATCTATGTATAATAACTTTCTGACAAAGTAGAACTGTCTAAGTGTCAATGCAAAGTAAAACCTCCAAACTTGAATCTGTTTGGAAACGTGTCTTGTTTCTTGAGACTCGTAATGTATGTAAGGATTTTGAACATGGGTCTTACGCAAAGATTTGTTCTTGTCTAAATATTTGCACGATCTTTCTGTTTCCTTTTAATGGCGCTGAAATCCGCCTGAATTCTCCCTAATTCATCTCCTGTAGATTCTCTGCCTTTTCCGTGTTGCTTCTTATTTATTACAAATTTTTGCACCCAGTGTGAAACTGTATTTTCTTTTTATTTCACTGCTGCAACGCACCGACAATGAAGCGAGCCAAGTTTGAACCTTTAGTGCTGCAGAGTCGAGTCACATTGATCCAGATGCTAGTGGCTGCCCTTTTTGTGTACCTTCTCTTCGTGGGCATTGAAATTCCTCTTGTTTTCGAAACTGGGTACGGCTCTCAGAGGCCTTTTGTTTTTGACGGCCAACGACGGCTGATCGGAGCTGACTCACAAAGCCGGCGATTTTCCGACCACATTCCGGAGAGACGAATGCTTGAGGTGATTCAAGTGTCTCGTCTGTTCTTTAATGAAACTGTTTTCGATAATGGTGGCAGTATCGATGAGTTCACTGTGCTGCATAAAGCTGCGAAACAAGCTCTATCGTCTGGCAAGAAGCTCTGGGACGAAATGCTAAGCTCAAAGCTAAACGAGCTTAGTGAGAATAAAACTGACAAGAGAACCGAGAAGTGTCCGGATTCGATTGTTTTATCCGGGTCGGAGTTTTTGACCCGGAACAGAATCATGGAGCTGCCTTGCGGGTTGACTCTGGGTTCGCACATAACGGTGGTTGGAGAGCCAAATTGGGCACACCCAGAGGAAGACCCCAAAATTACGTTGGTGAAAGAAGGAGAAGGTGCGGTGATGGTCTCCCAGTTTGTGATGGAGCTGCAGGGGCTTAAGACCGTTGATGGGGAGGACCCACCAAGGGTTTTGCATTTTAATCCGAGGTTGAAGGGTGATTGGAGTGGGAAAGCTGTGATTGAGCAGAACACTTGCTACAGAATGCAGTGGGGGACTCCATTGAGATGCGAAGGGTGGAACTCAAGAGCTGATGAGGAAACTGGTGAGTTCTTTTGGTGATATTTCTTATGCGGGTTCGTTTAAGACTGATTCTTGTTGGCTTTGCAGTTTTGTGCGTAACCGTAATTTTACTGATTAAAGACAGTGTGTTCGAGGATTGTTTAGAGCTGTTGAGAATGATTTGATTCAAGGCTTTTGATCAATGAGATTGCGAATCTTGTAATATCGCTTTGATTAATTTGTGCGTGCTTCTAAATTCTAATTAGTAGTTCAGTTGTAAATTGTAGGCCGTGGACTTTAATTTCCTAGTTGACGTTACATCCTCTTTCTATTTGGTTTGAGCGTTATATTAACTAATCGAGTTATACATGTAGAGCTGATGCAGTTTTGTTCTTTGCCAAATGTTCCATTTCCACTCATCTAAAAGTCTTTTTTATTTGTTTTTGGGAAAGTTGATGGACAGATGAAATGTGAAAAATGGCTTCGTGATGATGATAATAGCACAGAAGATTCCAAGGTTAATTGGTGGCTAAACAAACTGATTGGGAAGACAAAAAGGATTTCTTACAAGTGGCCGTTCCCTTTTGTTGAGGGCAAGTTATTTGTTCTTACACTCAATGCCGGCTTGGAAGGTTACCATATCAATGTGGATGGAAGGCATATCACTTCCTTCCCTTATCGCCCGGTAATTTACTCTCTTAAAAATATTGAAGAACTCTGTAAAGTCTGATGAATTTGTAATTGAATATCTTCTTAAACTTGTTTATGCCATTTATCAGGGATTTCTTCTTGAGGATGCCACTGGACTGTACTTAAATGGAGACGTCAATGTGAACTCTATATTTGCTGCTGCTTTACCTGCGTCACATCCAACCTTTGCTTCACAGCAGCATCTCGAGATGCTTCCTGAGTGGCAAGCACCGCCTCTCCATGGCCAAGTAGAGATCTTCATTGGTATTCTATCTGCTGGCAACCATTTTGCTGAACGGATGGCTGTTAGGAAAACATGGATGCAGCATAACTTGATAAGATCTTCATCAGTGGTTGCACGTTTTTTTGTTGCACTGGTAAATATGTGGATGGAAATCCTTTTTCTATTTTCTGAATCCTCTGTGCATTGATATGAATGCCAAATTTTGGTTTAATACTGACAGAATGGAAGGAAAGAAGTAAACGCAGAGCTCAAGAAAGAAGCCGAGTATTTTGGGGATATTGTTGTGGTTCCGTACATGGATCACTATGACCTTGTTGTGCTGAAGACTCTTGCTATTTGTGAATATGGGGTGAGTGATCGGAATCTTCCCTGTATCTCTAGAGTCCATATTTGTTACATGACAGCAAGTTGAAACATCTATATTTCTATTTAGTTGTTATAATCAAATGCTTAACTAGAACTATGATAGGTAAACTGATGGTAACTTAATTCTTTGCGATTAATAGATTCGTTCAACTGCTGCAAAGTATATTATGAAGTGTGATGATGACACGTTTGTTAGAGTGGATGCGGTAATCAAGGAAGTAAAGAAAGTTGATGGAGGCAGAAGCCTATTTATTGGAAACATGAATTACTACCACAAACCGTTGCGCAGTGGTAAATGGGCAGTGACATTTGAGGTATGTCTTAGGTAAATGCAAAAGGAATCCAAAAACTATTTACTGTTTTTTCACACACTATACCGTATGCACTGACTTGTATCACCGTATACACTACTATTTTCATTGCCATTTCTCGAGAAAGTGATCATTGTTGAATTGCATCTTCTTTTCATTCTTAAGAGGCTACATTGACGAAGAGAGCTCAAGTATTTTGAGCAAAAAGACCACTTGGGCAATGCATGTCTACTTCTCAACCTCTAATGAGTCACAGTTTCTTATTTCTCAACTCGCCATTACAGAACACTCCCTGCTTACTACTTTTTCTTTTCCCTTCTGTTCAGCTCATCACCCAAAATAACGGAGGGGGGATGACTTGAAGTGCTGCATGCAGTATGTAGCATTTGGAACAAATTTTTATTTTTGAATAGCTGCAATAAATGGCAGAAGTTCTAATATGAACAATGCATTCTATGCTTGTATCGAAATACCCATGCAACTTTCTAAATGGTTGTATTGCTATCCTGGTAAACCTGGCTTACTGTAGTTTTTTGCTGTCATTTTCTTACCTTGTATAGGAATGGCCAGAAGAAGAATATCCACCGTACGCCGATGGTCCAGGTTACATTCTCTCATCTGACATTGCGTGGTCCATTGTCACTGAGTTTGAAAATCATAAGTTGAGGGTACGATTTCCTGTCTCTATGTGTATTGCCATATGTGCCTGTGTGTTATTGTCCGTCCTTGTGAGATCTTTTTCATAAGTGATAATGCTCTTGCAGCTGTTTAAGATGGAAGATGTGAGTATGGGAATGTGGGTTGAAAAGTTCAACCGTTCAAAACCTGTGGAGTACGAGCACAGCTTGAATTTCTGCCAGTATGGTTGCATTGATAATTATTACACTGCTCATTACCAGTCGCCTGGGCAGATGATGTGCCTCTGGGACAAACTACGGCAAGGAAAGCCCCACTGCTGTAATGAATATGAGATGATCGTTAAACACACAGACCAACTATAGTAGCTTGATTTAACTACCAAGTGGGAAAGTTGGAAAAACGAAGTTTTACATAGGAAACAAGTTTTGATGCTGTTATACATCTCTGTATAGAACTGAATGTATAGTGCGGGGTTTCCTATCCTCCTCGAGTCCATTTTTGTCCGGTAGCACCGGTTCCACTCTGTTATTATTATAATTATTTTGCTATACTAGTTTCAGTTATTGGAGGAAAATGAATATATCAGGGCTTGAACTCCCCTAGAGTTCTCCCTTTGCTTGATAGCTACTGATATTCCTTTTGCACCAAGAAACTTTGAAGCTGAAAACTCAATTGTTGAGCAGACTAGAATGTTAGAAGCAAAAGCTTTTTTACCTCTGAAGTAAATGTAATTGTTGGCTTTGGCCTTTTCTCAAGAGTTCAGGACCTGAGCGGAACAAAACTGAAAGCTATTTAAGTTGTAATTTTGTTTGAGAAAAAGAAAGAAGCTTTACAAAGAAGGTGATTGTTTATTAGTGTTAAAAAGAGAGGAGTATAGTCGACGGTGTAACTTTCTGATTACTGAATAAATTACAAAGCTTTCAGGGTGATTGACATAGAGAGGGTAAGCAATAGCATAGCAGCAGTGTATGTGTCTTCAACTCTTCATCTCAACTAAATTAAAGATAATATTTATATTTTAACATTTTTACTACTACAAACATTTTGTATTTTCTCAAAAATTTTTAAAATTTTGAAAATCTCCATTTTTCACCTCACCCCTAACCTGCAACCCTCGTAACTTCGCGACTCTCACCAAGCACACGAGAACTGGCGCTCCACTCATAAGTCTGAATCTTGGATTCTCTGCCTTTTACGATTGGATTGGGGTTTATATATTAAGTTTCTAATCTAAGCAAGAAATCTAAAGGTATCACTCAGTTTCCTTTTCCATTTAATGAGTTTCTCTTACTTCAGAAGATTGTTTCGTTGCTAGGACGTAAAATTTCACCAAAACCTTAGATTTCTTTAATATGAAACTATGGCATGAGTAATGGTCATTTGGGTGTTTTGCTTTTTGTTTATGGGAGGTTGTTCGCTTCATGGTTGCCCAATAGGTGTTTGATGGATTGCCTGGGAGAAAGATATCTGATTATTTATGGATTCATGGTCTTTACTGCAGACATTAAGTATAATGTAGTTGTGTTATGTAAATGTCTTCCAGGTTAAAGCAATCTTGGGAGGTTCATTCTCATGAACATTCTGTCTCTCTCTCTCTCTCTGGCTTGGCTATCTGCTCCTTCCTTAGAATAGTATCAGATCAATGGACTTACTCAGTGACCTCTATTTGTCTACGTGTTGACAGTTCTTTGCAGGTATGGAGTGATGTGGTCCGTGTTCTATGATTCTTCCACTGTATTTTCAGTAGTAGCTGCTCAATGTTCATTATAATGGAAGTCTTCCACAGACATGAAGAGGTTTGCCACCTTTTCCATGAGGCAGTCCTTTCAGATCTTATCTCAACGTTCCTACGTAGATTCCTGTCCAAATTCTTTTCTGTTCATTGTTGGAAGCCATTTGAGCCAAAGAGGTTGTTCCTCAAGCACGAAAGATACTAGACCCTTTCCAGATTATTCCCCAAAGAAGCCCACTATTGAAGACTCTGAACTTGTCTATCAGATATCAAATGCAATAAAGTTACGCCATCGTGAGCCACTTGGACGTGTTCTAAAACCTTTTGAATCCAAATTTAGGTCTGACCACCTGATTTGGGTTCTTATGAACATTAGAAATGATTATAAGCTAGTTTTAGGTTTCTTTGACTGGGCATGCCTGCAGAGAGCTCCAAATCTTGAAGCACGTTGTGTCATTGCTCAACTTGCTGTTGCTTCAAAGGACCTCAAAATGGCCCATGACCTTATTCGTGGCTTTTGGGAAAACCCAAATTTGGATGTTGCTTCTTCATTCTCTCATTTTCTCCGACAAATAATCTACACATATAAAGATTGGGGTTCAGATCCACATGTATTTGATGTTTGCTTTCAAGTTCTTGTTGAAGCTGGACTGATTATTGAAGCAAGAAAGCTGTTTGACAAATTGTTGAATTATGGAGTTGTTATTTCCGTTGATTCTTGTAACTTATATCTTACTTGCCTCTCGGGCAATTTCGATGGGCTTGGGATGGCAGCAAAGACATTTAGTGAATTCCTGCAGATGGGTGTAACTTGGAATGTTGCATCATACAACATAATTCTTGATTCTCTTTGCCAGTTAGGAAAAGTAAAAGAAGCACACTACTTACTCCTTAGAATGGAGTTCAGAGGCCATATGCCTGATGTTGTTAGTTACAGTACTGTAATTAATGGTTATTGTCACTCTGCCGAACTGCAGAAGGTAATGAAACTTTTTAAAGAAATGAAGATGAGAGGGTTGAAGCCAAACTCCTACACCTATAGCAGCTTAATCCTTCTTCTCGGTAAGCATGGTAAGATTCTCGAAGCTGAAAAACTCTTCAAAGAGATGATAAATGAGGGAATAAATCCTGATAATGTGGTATATACTACTCTTATTGATGGGTTCTCTCGGTTGGGGAATATTCAAGTTGCTTATAAGTTGTTTACTGAAATGGAAGCTCATGGTATTATTCCTGATTTTATAGCTTATACTGCTTTGATATATGGGTTCTGTCGAAGTGGAAAGATGACAGAAGCAGATAAACTTTTCAATGAGATGCTTAGCAAAGAGTTGAAACCTGATGAAGTTACATATACAGCACTGATTGATGGTTACTGCAAATCTGATGAGATGAAGAAGGCCTTTGCCCTTCACAACCAGATGATCCAGATGGGGCTTACTCCTAATATTGTCACGTACACTGCCTTGGTGGATGGCCTCTGTAAACATGGGGAGTTAGATACTGCAAATGATCTTCTTCATGAGATGTGTGGAAAAGGCCTTCAATTGAATGTCTGCACTTATAACTCCTTTATTAATGGCCTTTGCAAAGCAGGAAATATAATCCAAGCGGTTAAGCTCATGGAGGAAATGGACATGGTGGGATTGTGTCCTGATACCATTACATACACCACATTAATGGATGCTTATTGTAAAATGGGGGAGATGAATAGAGCTCATGAGCTTCTGCGTACAATGCTAGATAGAGGCTTGCAGCCTACAATTATTACCTTCAATGTACTCATGAAAGGATTTTGTTTGTCAGGAATGCTGGAACACAGTGAGAATCTACTAAAGTGGATGTTGGTGAAGGGAATAAGGCCAAATTCCACCACTTACAATTTTCTAGTGAAGCAATATTGTTTCAGGAATGATATGCGTACTGCAACTGAGATCTTTAAGGTAATGAATGCTCAGGGGATCATGCCTGATGGCAACACATATAACATTATGATTAAAGGACATTGTAAAGCAAGAAATATGAAAGAAGCATGGTTTTTGCGGAAAGAAATGATTGAGAAGGGATTCAATATCTCAGCCAGTTCCTACAATGCTCTCGTAAAGGGATTTATCAAAAGAAAGAAACTTTTGGATGCTAGAGAACTATTTGAAGAAATGAGAAGCAAAGGTTTGGTTGCTGACAGAGAAATATACAGCCTTTTTGTTGATGTAAGCTATGACGAAGGAAACATGGAAAGCACGCTTGAGCTTTGTGATGAAGCGATAGAAAATTGGCTTGTGGACAATGTGAGAAATGAAAACTGATAATTGGACCTTCCATAATTTGCTCCAAACATGCTGATTTTAGTCCTGTGAATCTGGGCTTGGAATTTCCGTAACATTTTCAAAATTATGGTTAGTGCTATTTCACTGGCTTTCGTTTTGGTTAACTTTTTGCCAAATTATGACACTTTTAAAACTTTTCAGCTGATCAAGCAAGTATAAAATTGAGACGTGAATTACTTCTACGGAGTACTAAAATTTTGATGAAGCTGAACTGAGCTCAATTTTGGCAGTTGTATGGAGATTGCCATCAAACATCTTAATCAAACATATGAACTAAATCATATTCAGCATGTGCATCAGATTTCCATGTTTAGTATGACAACATAGATAAACCTGCCAAAAAATGAGGATTCAGTTGAAACTTAGGGCTAAAAATTCTAGATGAAGGCATGTATTGGACATTTGTAAGCTGTTGTTGTGATTAAATGCCTTACAATTTATTGTCCTTGTTTATTAGATTCAATCTTCATGAACTAACAGTTAGAAATCCTCTTCATCTACCTTGGTATGCGGTCATTTTTCTTGTTGTAACCTTCATATAAGCAGTGAAACTTTGGGAAGTCAATAATGGAATTGATATTGATGTTTATGTCTTATCATCTCCAGGTGATCTGCAAACAAATGCACACTACTTTCGGCATCCGTGACGGGTAGAAAAGGAAATGCATGAACGAGTATGATAGTATATTCTGACCAGATATCTTGTGGATCATTTCCTAAAAGTTTAAACATTGTAATTAATCGGAATCTAATAGGTACCAAATATCTCAATCTTACACCCCCTTTCAAGTGCTCATAGAATTGTTTGCTTCTGCTTCATAACCACATATTTCAATATTTCTTTATTAGGAAGTGCACTATTTCGTCTGTTGTATCTTGCAGTGCCATTGTACTTGGTCTTAATGCTTGAAGAACTCACGTTGTTGATTTTGGCCTGACTAACAAATCAATTTAACCTACATGCAGGAAACTCAGTTTTGACGGTAAGACTTTCAGGCAGAGTTGAGTTTATTGTGACACTGAAACAAGATGCACTTTGAAAACACCACAAACTGGCCAAGAAAAGAACACCAATCTATTTTTGGGAGTCAAGGTGAAAATTGCTATAAGAATGATGTTGGAGAAAGAATAAATTGGTAGCAATTGGTATTTTTTGAGTTTAAGCTGTGACGTGGCATGTGCCATCGTCTTTGAGTTCTGTTGAAAGGGAGCGCCTCTGAATTTGGTAGCTGCTGAAAAATGGCTCTCAATATGTACACGTCCTAATGTATTCGTTTCATTTGCAGCGAGATGAATGATCACAGCACGTTTTAGCTGCCCATAAATTAGTGCATTGTGTATTAGCTATACAAACTTATGTTGTACTTAGTAGGAATAATTCTTTCTTGAATTCTATATTCTAGTTGTCCTAATTTTTCAGCAGCTCAGCTGTTGCGATAAATCTTGATGCACAATCGACGACTCAAAACAATGAAATAGAACTGGAACCAGAACCTCAGGGCCAACAAGCACCAGCGATCTAGTGGTAGAATAGTACCCCGCCACGGTACAGAGTACAGACCCGCGTTTGATTCCCGGCTGATGCAATTACATTTTTGCTTTAACTTTTATTTTGTCGTTGCTAAAAAGGAGAGAAGTGCACAGTCCCGTGTGTCCAAGGTTAGTAACAACTACCCCCTCGTACTTTATGAAACTCAGTCAGTTCTGTTCCAATATCAGCCACAAGTTTCACCTAACAAGTGGGAGAGGTCAATCACTTTACTTGATAGAAAACGAAACAAAAATGAAAGAAAAGAGAGCATTAAGACGCGTCTTCTTTCCAATCGCTCGTACAAACGCAATGCAGCTGAGAAAGATATTTCTGCACATTCGTACTTGGAGAATCAGGATCACTAACTTTTACAGTCAACTTCGTAGAGTGAATGTTTTAAGAATCAAGAAGTTGCGACTTCCAAGTTATTGTCAAACTTCCTTGTATGACCAATGAGATTACATAAAATTTAAAGTTTTTGAACATATTACATATCCATTTTCGTATGATTCCAATATACTTTTAAATTAACGTGACATGAAAACTATCATAACATTATTGACTTGAAGAGTATATATTTCTGTATCTGATTATAGAATAGAGATGAATAATTTTCTGAAACACAGTAAGGTCAATCCCATTGCTTGAAAACATCTTCTGCTAAAACGTAGTTGAAGATGTATCTAAACATAAAACTTATTCATAAGTTAGACGACCCCCAACTATTAGTACTAAAGATGTATCTAAACACAGAGTGGGACAAAAATTACTCAGTAGTTAGACGGACCGCCCAAGTATTAGTAATTTAGTACTACTTTAACATAAATTATGTTCTTGAATTAGACTATATATATGTTGACTGAGTTCACTTCAGCTCTATCTAGTGCAGAGCCAGCCACAGAAGCTTAGGGACAAATAGCCTTTGTAAGAGGAACTTCTGAGGGTGTTTATCCATGGCTAGCGGTGATGTGAAGCTCATTGGTGCATGGGCAAGCCCGTTTGTGTTGAGGGCAAGAATCGCCCTTAACATTAAGGCCGTTGATTATCAGTTTATTCAGGAGCAACTTGGTGCTAAAAGCCAGCTTCTTCTTGAATCAAACCCTGTCTACAAAAAAATCCCAGTTTTGATTCATGAAGACAAGCCCATCTGCGAGTCTCTCATCATAGTACAGTACATTGACGAGGTTTGGTCCTCCGGTCCCTCAATCCTCCCCACCGATCCTTATGATCGTGCTGTTGCTCGATTCTGGGCAGCCTACATCGACGATAAGGTTACTTTTTCCTTCAACTTAACGTAATTTTTTCACATAAAAATCCCCATTCTTTTCAGGTTACAAGAAATATGTGATCTTGTGACATGTGCAGTGGTTTCCTGCAATGAAAGGTCTTCCAACTGCTAAGGGGGATGAAGAAAGAAAAGCATTGTTGGAGCAACTTGGACAAGGACTTACTCATATGGAGGAAGTTTATGTGAAGAGCAGCAAAGGGAAGGCTTTCTTTGGAGGAGATAAAATTGGTTTTCTTGATATTGCATTTGGATCTTTCTTGGGGTGGCTGAGAGTGACAGAGAAGTTGGATGGAGTGAAACTGCTCGACAAGGTCAAGACCCCATGTCTAGTGAAATGGTCTGAGAGCTTCTGTTCCAGTCCAGCTGTTAAAGATGTGTTGCCTGAGACTGATAAGCTTGCAGAGTTTGCAAAGATCGTTAGGGCCAAGCTTAGAGGGTCCTCCTAATTTCTTTGATGTACTGATCACAGCCCCCTACCTTCTTCTTTCTGCCTGATCTAGCATGTGGCTAAAGTTGT
>JANIPN010000003.1:24274557-24285477 GCA_027478595.1 Erythroxylum anguifugum
AGAGAGAGAGAGAGTGTGTTTTACTGAAAAGGATATATATATACACAAAATGGTTCTATATATATATATATATATATAGACTTTTACTGAAAAGGCTTCGGACCATTTTGTATATATATATATATATATATATATATATATATATATATAGACTTTTACTGAAAAGGCTTCGGACCAAGTCCTTCAACAATTATTAGTATAGAATTCCTGGCCCATCAACAATAAGTAGTATAGAACTCCCGGTCAACCCATATCATCATGACCCATATACACCAAATTCGCAAAGAAGCCCCCAGGCCTAGCGACTGCAGCTAAGTTACAATGATCTAGAGTCCTAGACGGATTAGTATTCCCCAACTTTTTAAGGTTCAAATTCAAGGTAAAAAAAAAAACGGTGTTTTAATTCGCTTGTTACGCCACATGCAGCTGCTGCCCTTCACTTGTCAGTACTTTGTTAGAGAGAGATCTTAAGAAAGTGAGCTTCTAAGAGTAGGACAGATCATTAAACCGACCTTGTGGTTTCGGTAGGGCTTAGAGACCGAGGATCACGTGAACCCACGTTGTCAGCGCACCCAAACGGTCCTAAGAAGAGTTCGCGTAAGATTTGAGGACTCTTTTTGGTCAATTGTAGCTAAGTAATGAATGAACTAAGACTCACCACTTGTAAAGAGCGTAAAAACAAATAATGGCGTACTATCTTAAGAGGTTTACCGGTGAAAATGGACACTACAACGATAGCTACTTTTTTTTTTGGCGACAAATTGAAAATCGCCGCTAAAAGTCTGGTAAAGACAAATAATGGCGTCCTATTTTAAGAGTCTGGGTTTGACTATAGTTGTTAACCCGAGTTCGCAAATTTGTTTCAGGTCGAGGAGTTGCAGAAGGAAAAACTTGAATTAGAATCAGTTTTGGACATCAAATTTATGACAACAGGTACATTATCAAGGAAGCATTATGGAAATCTTTTCAATAGTTGATAATCCTTTAAGGATATGCCTGTGGTATTTATATGTATATCCTACTAGGGGGTGTCTAAGCAGGTCCTTCCCCATTTATAGTCCAACCAAAGTACAATATGTAGTTCCATAGTTGCAATAAATGAATGATTAATCATATTATTTGTGAATTGAACTTCTTACAAGGTGATTCTTTGTGAATCATCTAAAAAATTTCTCATTAATGTCATAAAATTTGCCTCTTCTTCTTCTATTTGCTTGAGGTCCTTTCAATCTTCTCATCCAACTATTTTATGAAGAGATTTGTTGGAGATAAAAGGAATTGAACGTATGGCTAATGCTCAAGCTGAGGTCCTAAGAAATGCATCAAATGAACATAGTCTAGAGTCAAAAGTTTGAGCTGCTAATAAAGCTAAAGCTACTTACCAAGATAGGGTCTCTGTTGCTAAAGTTGAAATAGCTCAATCGAGGACCGAACTGGAAACTTCTGAATGGTTGGTTTTGTTGTTTAAGTGTCTTTTCAAAATCTATGAATAATTGAACTTATAATAAGAGTAGTTTGCATTTCTTTGTCAGAACTACATATTTCCTTGTTTCCTTAGATTCTTTGCCTAAAAGTGTTTTAATTCTTGTGTTTGTATGAATGAATTTTTTTTCACCTTGATAATCTATGTATCTATTGTCGATTCTTCCTAGTTTAGGCACACTAAAAATATCAATTCGTTTATGAGTTGGTTAATTTTTAATTATCAATACATGTGATTTATTCTCCTGAATGGCAGCATTTTAAGGTAGCTGTCATTATCTATTAACTTAATTCTATTTTAGCTAAGACGCTTATCTATGATATGTGGCTCTTGCTATAATGCAAGTTTTTTTTAATCAATTATAATGTATAGCCATCTCATAGAAGTTATCCATTGGTTGTTTTGGTCATATTTTGATATCATAGGTTTAGTTTTATTTAGTCATGACTATATAATGCAAAAAATTGAGGGAGTGGATATAAATGGATACTTCTAGTTTGTCTCTGTTGTTAAGATCATGTTTTTTTAAATTTACAAATTGTCTTGCTTATGCAGATACATGAGCAAAAACACTTAGCAGGTATATGCTCTAAACAATTTATGGAGATCAAATCTTTAGAGATTCTAGTCACTTACCTTTCTTATATGATGACTGAGGTATTAAGTTGCTCTCATCAACATGGACAAACCTACCTAGTCATCTTAGTTACGTTGTAATTTTTTTTATAATCTCAACATTTATTTTATAAATTGGTGTCTGTATTTATTATTTTGTTTTTAAGAATTGTTAAGGTTGTAATTAAAATTTTATATACGAAAAATATTCTTTTTATTGGTATAATTTAATGATATTTTACTTTTTATATAGAATGTTTCAAATTATCAATTATTTTTTATAATAAATTAACAATAAAACACATCTAAATATTATATACAATAATATGGATTAAAAATGTCACAAATAATTATAATCAACATGAGATAACGTTTTGTTAAAATTTTATAAAACGTAGCTAAAAATATTTGGTTACATTTTAAAAAACGTAGGTAAAACTTTTTGACTACTTTTTTTAGAAATGTAGCTAAAAACATATTCAACTACGTTTTTGAAAACGTAGCTAAAAACTTTTGGCTACGATTTAGAAAATGTATCTAATAATTTTTCTCTACGAAAATCAAGTGTAGTCAAACTTTTTTAGTATCGATTTCTCAAAACGTCGCTAATATTTTTTAACTATGAAAATAAAGCGTAGAAAAAAGTACTAGCGACAATTAGCGAAAAACGTCGTTTATAGTTTTCAGCTACGAAAATTTGGCATCATTTTTGACGACAAATATAAATCGTTGCTAATAACTATTAGCGACGATTTTAAGACTTTTAGTGACGATATTTTTGGTAGCCAAGTGTAGTTTCTGTTATAGTGAGATAAAGAGTATATCTTGTTTTCATATTATAATTAAAAAAAGCTGAATTACATGATAGGAGATAGATATTGTGTTGTGAAATCTAGATTTGAACATTCAAATATTACTTTTAGAAAAAGGATGTCCATTCGGACCAAAAAAAAAACACAAAATCTTAAGAGTAAGAAAGCTTAGATGACATCAAAGAAGAAAAAGAGTATGATTTATAAATGCATGGTGGCCAAAAAGCAAATCTTCTCAACTTTGGATATTCCCCGTAAAATAATTGCTTATGAAAAGAAAGTACAAACAACATTAATAATTAATGTCAGATGGAACTAACTGTTATTTTCTAAAGTTCTCGAATGATTTCGATTAGGCGGTGTGTAAATATTTTGAAACTTTATTTGATAATTTGAAAATTTGTGACTGTATATATATTATGTTTAACCTGAATAATGCAAGCAAGATAAAAATTTCTCACAAAACTTTCATACTATCAGAGTCTCTGTACTTTTGAAACCCTAATAAAAGTTACTAAAAAGATGAAGACGATATATCGAAGAACAATTAATATTGCAGGCAACGGTGAAGACAAAACTAAGAAAAGTAAGACGCTTGATTCAATGTCTCCTTTTTAACATCCCTCGTCTAATTGATGATGCAAGGACTAAAAGATTGATACGTTCTAGTTAATGTACACAATTACAGCGAAAAGAAGGGTGGGTCTAATGTGGCCGATGATCAAAAGGCACTATCTCAACCATAGGCAAGGCACAGCTCCCTCTCCACTTACACATTGTCAATCATGCTCGTGATGGATGCAAGCTGACAATGATGGTATATTGTTCTTATACCACTGTCTTGTTGTGAAGTAGAGTAATATTTCTAGGATAGTATTGTTCTACTTCTACACGCACGTTGCTATGTTGATTTTATTAATCTAAAGTTGACAGATTATTATTATACCAAAAACTTCTTAAATACAGTAATGGAAATGTTGTTGGGCTTTAATTTTAATATCAAACCAAAAAGCAAGTAGACTGTATATATATAAGAGATGCCTAGACTACTCATGAATTAAATGTAAAAAGAATCAATTACTAGAATTGGGAGAACCCAAAACCATATGGTCAGTTCTTGTTTGTACTATTATATACTATGGTGGTCCTCCATATACAAAAGTGGATATCTTGAATTGCCCGAGGTCGGTCGATAAAGTGGAGTACAATATATGAGTTGACGGAAGAGGTTGAGGTCATGCAAACATTTGAAAAAGGGAATCTTTCAAAATCAACAAGAAACTTATAGCAGTGCTGGAGCATGCTTTGTGGCAATTACTCCTGAAGAGTGTAAATGTAAAGACAAGTGGCAGAGTACCAACATCCCAGTTTGAGACTGTTTACGTCAAGATTTGATAATCGATAGTGACCTCTCCACTTTGGAAACAAATTTGAACTGAAATTTCTCACAATCCTTGTAGTGGCTAAAGTTGTTGTACTGCAGATAAGAAGCTTTTCAAAATACATTTATAATTAAAAATAACTATTAAAATTTTATTACAAATTATTTTATTAATAAATAATTCTTACGAATTCTATTATTAACAAACAAAAATAAACCCTTATCTGTTTATTTCTTACCAATAATGATGTGATATCTGGCCAAACTGTTCTTCCTCTCTTAATAGGATTTAAACGCAAGAAATCTTTATACTAGTGTAGCACATTTAGGTGTTTTGTTAAGTGAGACATAACTAGGGTTAGATCATCTGTGTCGGGTCTGCAAATTTTCCTTTTACCCTTAGATTCTTTTAACTTTCAAGGGAAACAAAACTGTAATTGACGATGATTAATCCAAGGTTAGGGCAATATTTATCTTTTATCTACCCACTTAAATGTCTGTGTTCTGTAGTATAAAACTTGGTAGGAATGGGACTAGTGGAAGTCCGAATATCACAAATTACAAGGAGAAAGCGACAAGAAGTGAGCAATAAACATGAGCAAAAGGCTGAGTGTTAGTGTATGTTTGGGAATTTTCCATAAATGGCGACGTGTAAAGGAGGGTGAGCTAAATAATAAATTCTGACCATGGAACCAAGAAAAGGGGAGATTATGAAATGGACACTTGAGAAAGACTGATGAAACGATAAGCTTACCCGCATAACAAATCTACGCTCTCGCACTCAACAAGTCTTGCGTAACCAAAACAAAGACTGGCCATTTTGCCAGCTCTCTATTAATTCTTATGATTGCTGTGGCAGGTGCAAACAACATCATCGTCGTCACCTAATCATGGCCTCTCTCTCAAGTCTCTCGACGCATGATCTTCTGTTCCAAGTTCGTTGTGTCTCGGCTTCAGTGCGATCCCAATCATTTAACTTTTGTGAATATTTTTATAGAATAAAGTTAGAACAAAATTCCGAGTCTCTGAGTCTCAGTGGTTCATGGTTTGTATCTTGTCATGAGAATTGACCATACTTGGATATCATACCCTCAGTATACATTAATATTTTGAAGGCAACCCATACTGCTGTTCTTTTACAAAAAGTAGAGTATGAAGCATACCCCATTGACCTTATCGCACACGTCTTATTCACATGATACATATCTATACTTGAATACTTATGTCAGCGAAATACTCAAGTACTAACTAAAACTTGTGTGAACCATAATTGTATTACTTAGTAGGCTTGTGTGGATTGTCCACAAACCCTGCATTCTTCTTCGTGCTTAACTCCAGATCAATGTCTGATTTAACTACCCTTGTTAGATCACCCTTGTACTCGTATCGACTGGCGCAGATGAGAAAATAAACAAGGTTGAGAGACCCCAATACTGCTATAAGGAAGAAGAAATAATCCAACTTGCCATCGTTGAGATTATTTGTGAGCCAATCTGGATGATCCCGAGTTTTTGTAACTCGGTGAACAGTAGAAATCAGGAAGCTGCTAAGATAATTCGCACCTGCAAATGAACAAGCAACAACAGCATTTCCAAGGCTTCTCATGTGCTCAGGAAACTCCTGGTTAAAGAATTCAATTTGGCCTATGATATTGAACGCGTCAAAAAATCCCAATAGCACAAGTTGTGGAGTTAGCCAAAACACTGACATTGGTGCCATGCTGGGGTGAGAATTTGCCATGTCCCTTCTCACCCTTTCAACTAACCCAGACACCACCATTGACATGATTGCGAAAACAATCCCAATTCCCATTCTTTGTAGAATCGTGATTCCTCCTTCACGTTTGGTGATCTTTCTAAGGTACGGTACTATGATTCTGTCATAGATTGGAAGCCATATTCCTAGTGATATCATTGATATGACACCTATAGACGCTGCGGGAATTTGAAACTTCGGTCCCATATGTCGATCCATCAAGAGGGCTTGCATCACAATGAATGTTCCTTGTTGTGTCATTGCTGTGATGGCAATAATTCCTGAACCCCATATCGGAATTACGCTTATTAAGCATTTCACCTCTTCTACTTGTTGAATACTACATAACCTCCATGGATCTGCTCTTGAACCGTCGGGCTTCAGGTCATTTTCTAATACAATAGCAGCTTTATTCAAGAACCTGACAGAAGACCCGTGGAATCAAAAATATGTGGGAGTAGTACTACAAACAAGAAAGTATATATGAGATTGATCTGTTGTTCTAAATTAGGCCAAATACATTTAGCTACTGCTGGACCACATTCTCATCACTTGTTGAAAGATGACAATTTGTTATTGAGCCAGGCTACTAAGGAAACTTACCTAATTCTTGCGGATAATAGTTGGTTGACAAATCAGAACTTTTCTTTTCGCTTTTCCTTTTATTAAACCATCACAATTCAATAATGCCTGTGTCACTTTTCAGAGCCTATATTCATGTACTTGTGTACAGTGCTTGGCATTAAGTTTCGTCTCATTTATTTTCATATTAAGAAAATTCTATCCCGACGAAAAAAAAGTACCTGTATTGGTTTGTGAGTGGAAGCTTTCTCGAAACTGTTTCTTTGACTGAAGGATCATAGAAGTTCTCAAGGACGCCCACCTCGTGAGGGAGCTTAACCTGTCGCTTTTTATAGGAAGCAACAAACACTTGTGCAATGCTAGAAAGAATGCTTCCTTCTGGCTTTACATGAATATAAAGTCTTCTTCCAATGAAGAACAAGATGATAGAGCAAAGCATAAGAAAGGTAGGAATTCCAAACCCTATAACCCAGCTAACGGAATCCTGAATGTAGACCAGAACTGTTGAAGTGATAATGATGATAACAGTGAATGAGATATAGTACCAATTGTAGAAGCTCTTAATCCCTCTGACACCATCCTCTGTGTTAGGATCAAACTGTTCAACTCCAAATGGAATGCTACAAGGTCTGATCCCTCCTGTTCCTATTGATAACAAACCAAGTCCCAGCAAAAGAACACCAAGTTGACCTCCTGTAGCACTTTGGCAATGACCTAGATTCGGGGAGTGGCATTTGGGTGGTCGAAGATTGGGCAACCATGCAGTCAATGTTACAACTAACATTCCCTGTAAACCATAAACATGTCACATTCACCAAACTGGTCAGTTGAGCAATTACACAAGAAAGTGATTGAAAGATTTGTGAGCATCTACACGAGCTACTTTGCTTCTTAAATGATGATAGTGGTGCCTGTGAAACACAGAATCTGAAACATTTTATTTTGTGAGGAGACCAAGAAGAAAGAGGTAATTCCTCGTTACTCAAGCTAAGGAAAATAAAGAAGAGTTGAGTGCATGAACTTACTTGGTGTAAGAAAAAAAAAACAAGAGAATAGCTGTTTTTTAATCAAATAGTAAATTGACAATTTTGGCTTGATCGGATCGCGCAGGAGTAGGGATCGGAGAGATAAAATCCTCTGTCCAGTTTTATAGTGTCTTATTTTGTTCTATGAATCTCAACCATTCATTTATGCGGGTCCCGCATAGACTCCGTATAAATAAACGCTGGATCCGCATAAATGAATGACTGATAGGACAGAATAAGATATCATAAAACTAGACAGAGGATCTAAACTCGGGATTGGATCTTCAAATGTCACTGATATTCTTACTTCGTGCCAATTTATACGAAAAATGCGTGTTAGATATACTAATGGCATGGCGCCAACATAAGGCTAGTTATTATTTGAAGAAGAAAAATAAAAACTTTTGAAGATATAAAAAACAAGAATAAAAAGAAAAAAGAAATTGGACAGATTTCCATGACCTTTATCAAACGAAATTTTGTACGTATTGTCACCTATGCGAACTGAACATTGGTACCCATAAAGTTTGAAGAAATGTCCCTGACTCACTGGCCTGGTTGGAGGCTGACCACCATAGTTACCAATCCTTGAAAATCTTTGTGCAGGTAGGTATACTGTGTGGTTTAATTTAGTTCAATAAATATTTGTTAAAAAGATGCTGATATTTATAGCAGAAAATGAGGGTATGACCGATTTTACCCTTTTTTGTTGCATGTGATGATATTTCTAAACAACTTTTCTTTTTGACAATTAGTGTGAGGTGAAATTCTCATGCATCTTGAGGGTTTTCTGTCTTTTTGTTTGTCTTGTTGCCTTCTGCCTTTAACATGCTAATGGAGAAAGGGGAAGAACTTTAAGATTTGAAATCCTCTTCCTAACAAGGTTCCAAATCGGAAGGCTAATATGAACAGAAAACACGAGGTGTCATCCAGGCTTGCTTTTCTTTTAGTTACGGTAAATTTCCTTGGAAGTACTTACGTGAGCAGAGCTTTTTCAGTTTGATATTAACCAAAGGGCCCACTAAATAAGAAAAGGTCGCGGTGAAAAAGAAAAGTTTTAAGCTTCAGGAATGAAAGAATTTAATGCGTTGAGAGGGCGAGATCATATACCAGAAGAGAGAAAAAGGAAGCAACACCAATTGTTTTAAACTTGCCAATATACCCATCAGCGATGAAAGCACCCAGAAGAGGTGCAAAATTGGTGAGACCACCCCAGATGTTCATGACATTTGCAGCATCAACTTGCTGCAAGTTGAATTCTCTGGTCAAATACACCACGAAATTTGCAAACAATCCAAAGGTGGCCATCCTCTCAAAAGTCTCATTTCCTGGAAAACAAGATGCAAACTTTATGTAAGCCACGCAACAAATTAAAAACAACTCATTACTTCTTCTGACAAGAATTGTCAGAAACAGACCTAAAATGTACGGAATGGCTCTCCATCCTCCAGCTTTCTTCTGAATTGGTTTTGAATCAGAAGCAGCTATGCTGCTCTTTTTATCTTCATGTTCCATTTCAAGAGTTGGAGAATTCTGAAACGTATTTGTGCAGCAATACGTAAGATATGAGCTTGAACTCTTCTTCTTATTATTTCCCACCTCCATTCTCACATGCAAAGCTCGAGCTCTGACTCAGTCTGTGCTCTGTATAGCAGGGCATATGATATGAATTTGCTTCAAAGCGAAGCTATATATATATATATACAAGCTCCATACACGTTTGCTGTCAAGGACAGGCACGCGATTATGTGGTTATCGAAATCTTAAGGTGATGCAATGGTGTGCGTCAAATGACTTTTAAGTGCATTTGACGTGCGTCAGATTATTATTTTTATATTGAAGAATGTTGCTTTTAGCTTTTAAGTCATGATTAAGTGACGATTACGCCAACTAAAGTAGTGACTTTTGTTTATATTAATGTTTGGTCTCCTAAACTCATACACAATTTTATCATTCCAAATTAATGTTAAACAATTGCAGTACACTCTAGTGATTGTTAATGAATCATTCACATAAGTGATAATATTCTTGCTCAAGCTCTTACGTAATTGGCTGATTTATTAGTGAAGGATGTTAATTAAAATATTATTTTCCACTAAGCTCTTCGTTCTGGTGAGATACTTGCACTTTAAAGACCAAAACTTCAGATCCGGAACACCTATGAGAGAAAAGAAAATACTACGTATGTAGTATACAAAGTAAGAGTTGAAAGAAGTCGTATTTCAATCACTTCAAAAATTGCATTAGAGGACAAGAAGTGTGCTTCATTTCGACTTACTCCCATTTCATAACTTGTGTCACATGCATAAAGGTTGCATCTTTTGTTAGCCGGTTGCGTGTCCTCCTGGTTCTTGCTCTGGTGGCCATATGCTGTGGTGTGACCACTTAATGATTTTCACTCAATTATACATATGCTCCTGATTGGGAGCCCTCCAGAATGGTTTTTGCTTCTTGTGTTTGGATTTACCGATCTCGTAAGCTTTGAAGTTGAACATAGGGCTTCACTTGAAAGTGGAAGGGAAGTTACTTCTTTTGTAAGGAACCCACGGAATTTTTTTTTAAAAAAAGGGAAATTGAATTAATAAATATAAGATAAAAGTCCACGAAAGAGTTGGACATCATAGGGGATTACCCGTGGTATTGTTTCAAAACAAAGTAAAGAAAATAAAGAAGAGAAGATCAGAAAAATCATAGCTGAAAGTGGTTATAGTATGACTTGCTTATACTTTTCTCTCTACTTTTATGACCTTTGAATTAGTTTCTCCCCCTCTCTTCTATAATCAAAACATCAAATTGTAACCATGATGTAAAAGAGCCCTGAGATCTTCTCACTTCCTTATTCAAAACACCACTCTTCGCATATTCCATGGTTACCACACCGTTAGAAGCAGAATTGGTTAGTGAAACACAAAATGTTTCCAAAGAATCAGGTAAAGTATTAAGCAACCAAAGTCCCTGTATCTTATCATCAAATCTTATACCCATTACAGACAGTTGATCAATAACACCCTAAAAATCATTCAAATAATCAGAAATGGCATTGCCCTCCTTATATTTCAAGTTCATCAACTGCTTGAGTAAAAATAATTTGTTATTTCTTGTCTTCGATGTATGAAGTTGCTCAAGCCTATCCCATAGAGTTCTGACATGTGTATCATTAACAATGAGATCAAGAACATTATCTTCTACCCTAATAAAACCACATACTTGCTAATGTTCAAATTCCCTGTCTTCATTAGATATAAACTCAGGTTTATTAGTGTCAAA
>JANIPN010000003.1:24314279-24325532 GCA_027478595.1 Erythroxylum anguifugum
AAAAAGTAGACCACAAAAGCGCCAGAACAAAAAGTTTCATAAACCCATCAAAGCCAACCCATCGGAGAAACCCCCAGCTCTGACACGACATCCATTGTACAGAAATGAAAGTCTTAAGGAACTGAAGTAGCGCCGAAGATCTCAGGCAACCCATTTACGGGTCTAAGTGGAGAAGGTAAGTCTTCAGGATACCAACTTTATAGATGAAAACCTAAGGGGTGGACTTAAAAGGAGGAGCTTCAGACGAGAAGCCGGTGTACTGAGGAGAAGGAATTGCCTGAAAGCACATGCGAGGGAGAGAGGGAAATAAAGCGGGAAGCAAAATCAAAAGAAAGGAGGGGACGTTGGCTTGGCTTGGGTGAATTTGAAGCCGAGACGTGGACGTTAGTTTTAGATAAAACGTCGACGTTTCAGTTTTGGCACAGAATAGGTACATAATTAGTGGTACAGAGGATCTGAAGCCCTGTCGCAGACCTATGTTTTTTTTTTTTAATGTTATAACTTATAACTGATTACTGCTCCCGTCTTTTTATATCTTTTGCACAGCCAGTTCCTCTGCTATGTGTCGACTCTATATTGTTCGACGAGATGCCTGAACAATGCTTTCGTTTACTGCTTCTCCTATTAACTCTCGTTTTTGGCCTGATTTCTTCGCATATTTGAACACCTATTACGTACCAGTTTCTCTTTTCCACTCTAATTCCACAAGATATCAGAGGAAGACACGGGAACGGATAGTGTCCGTGCGGTTTGTTTCCGTGAGTTCGCTGGGGTTTGAGGGCGTGAAGAGCAGGAACTTTAGGGATTGTTTTTGGGCGTGTAGTAGGTTTGTGAGGAGATCCAAAAACGGTTGGGAAAGTGAGGGAGACTCTGCTTTGGAAGCGGAGATTTTGGAGTTCATGAACAATTCAGAGAACCCAAAGGCGTTTCCAAGCAAGAAACAGCTGATTGATGCTGGAAGATTTGATCTTGTGGAGTCTATTCTGAAGCAAGGAGGTTGGCTCGCAATGGGTTGGGATTTGGATGACCATCAAAACCAGAAACAGGGGATTGTCTATAATGTAGATGATGGGTGGGGTTTGCTGAGGGATGAAGAGTGCCATAACCCGTTGAACGAAGAAAGGGTTTTCGTGAACAGTGAGGAACAGAGCAGCTATCAAGCCTCTTTCTTTCACGTCGATTCTCATGCGTCAGCTTCCTCGTCGGGTAGATCACTGTGAGGCTTCTACTTTCGGTCAATTGTTAACTATTTTTAGATTACTTCGTGTTAATTATCAGAGTAAGCTAGTTACTTGTTAGTTTTGAAGTTTGTGAGACCAAGGTAAACTTTTAGGATGAACTTTATTGTCTGATTGCCAACTTAGCGGTCGTGCCCCGTTGTCCACTGACACTGGGATGCGGCTTCAACGTAAAGGGTGAGTGAAAGGTCACAATCTTGTCATTTTCATCATTTTTGGTAATTGGGATAAGCGCGGTTCAGTAATTTTTCTTTCCAACCTTATCCGTGTCTTCTTCCTCATTGTGGTGTATATATTGTTAAGCGGCTTCTAGAGCTGAGACAAAATAATTGTGACTTTTTCCATTTCAATTCTTTCCAACCTTATCCGTATCTTCTTCCTCATTGTGGTGTATATATTGTTAAGCGGCTTCCAGAGTTAGAGACAAAATAATTGTGACTTTTTCCATTTCAAGCTCTATCCCGGTTTTTGAGTCTCCTTTTTTTTGATGATTGACCAATTCTCTGGAATCTTAGACCTTTTTCCGATACTCTTAGAGAAACAGCGGCGGACGATGACTCAGGGATTGATGGTATACTACATAGACTGGAAAAAGAAAGGAATATGAATCTTGGTTTTGGTTTGAAAGGGAGAGCTAGCTGTACTAATGTCCAAAGTAATGATCTTAAAAATGATTGTCTGGCTGGCGCTTCAGAAAATGGGGTAAGTTCGTTTCTTATAATATTCGGCGATGAGCGTTTCCTTTAATGTTCAGTGATGAGCTCCAGTAGTTCTATGATTATACTGTAACTGTAACCTAGTGACAGGATATAGTTCTTAACATCTTTTCCTACTACTAATGCCATTAATGAAACGATTGGTGTACCAATTATCTGAAACTATTTGTATTAATGTTTCAACTTTTGTTCATGGTAAGCATCCTGTTAGATTCATTTGGTATTATTATCATTTGAAACCCATGAAATATTGATCAATTTGAGGGACAAATGACTGAAATCTGAATTATAATTGTACTGTAAAATAATGTGCAAGTTTCTCATAGCATGCAAGCATAAAGAACAAGATGAAACAAGCCAAAGCACTATATAGAGCTCTTTAGTTTACACGAGAGAGAAAAAATATGATACAGTTACTACTTTCCGCCGTAGCCAATTTAAAGGTCAATAATTTTGTAGTTTTGTTTCTGAAATTGTCTATCATCAAATTAAGTTCAAACCAATGAATGGACAGATGGCTTAGTTGTATTAATTAGTCTGTTTAATTTTTTCTGTTTGAATGTCCATCTTCATTAGTTTCCTATGTTCAATAAAATATTCGAGCAGCTTCATGCTTGTTCTTTACCCCTACTTGGGCTTCTTGTTGTATTGCAAAAGACAGCTGCTGGCCTAACAAGAAGCAACAAATTTGGTTCATTAAGCCCCAAAAACAATGTAGCCTCTGACACAGTGGATCACATTGACCACAAAAGTACGTCCTCGAGCTTTGATGGCCACAATAACTCACTAAAGTCAGATATGAAGAGGGCTTGGGGCATTCAGAGAACAGGGAATTCAGATATGGAATTTGAAGGTATTCCATTGGCTGCTTTAGCAGGTTTCATTGCTAAACAGCTCAAGTCTACTAACTACTTTACCTGTATGCAATGTGCAGCTGAAGAATTTCCTCCTAATGCAATGGAGTCTAAGGTGGATGATTTAGGAGATGAAATATTTGAAGTAAGGGTGGTTTCTAAATCATCTCCAAACAGTAAGGAAGAATTCTCCCATGAAAGGATTTGTCACAATGACATAAAAAGCCGCCTTCAACACCTTGAGTTGGAGCTTTCCTCGGTACTTAAAACATTGAAGTCAAACACCGGTGAATGTGCATTTACAATTGTGGGTACCTGATATCTATGTTTTATGTCCACACTTTATTTTATTCTGTTTGTTGATAATCTTCACTTTGTATATTTGTTTTCACAAATGAGACGACTTCGGTATTTAGCTGGCATGGTTACTTTTATGTTTCTATTTGGTAAATGGTTGCTTATGTATTGTTTAGCATGAGGATATGAGAATTATTTTAACACTTATTAATTTAAATGATCATTGCTATTGATTTAATCATGATTTGGTCACCATGTACAAGCTAGTGATGAAGGTCTATGATTAAGCTTTTATTCAGAGGTTAGACTTAGAATTTTCTCACCTTTTGCACGGCAAATTGGCTGATGGTTTCTTTAATGTTCTTTAACCTCGAGATTTATTTTGCATTAGGGTGATGAGAACACCACAGACAATTTGCTTAAGCTTTCTGATGCTTGGGAGTTCCAAGAAAACGAGATCATGAATGCTCAAGATAAGCTGCGCTCTGTACGGGCAAAACTAGCAGTATTAGATGGGAAAATGGCACTTGCAGTAATGTATGCACAAATTTATTAGTGTCATGGTACTTAGGTCTAGTTTTAATTTAACAATGTCTTGTTATGATTCTCACAGTGATGCACAAAAGATAGTAGAAGAGAAACAGAAGAAGGTTGATAATGTTCACAGAGCCTTACAAATTCTTCGTACTGCTTGCATAGTGTGGCCTAATCCTGCCTCAGAGGTGCTCTTAGCAGGATCTTTTGATGGTTGGACCACCCAGGTTTGTTCCCATCTCACTTGCTGAGTCAGAATTACTGGTACGATGTAATGACCATTTCCTTTATTGCATTGCAGAGAAAGATGGAAAAGTCAAGTACGGGCATCTTCTCCTTGTATTTAAAGTTATATCCAGGTCGTTATGAGGTAAGTCATTTTCCAACTTGATTTTATGTAGTTCATAGGTGCTTAATTCCTTGAATGATAGTTTTATCAGCATTTTACCTTACGGCACAGATTAAGTTCATAGTTGATGGTGAATGGAGGATTGATCCCCTGCGTCCGGTCGTCAACAACGGAGGATTCGACAACAATTTACTAATCATCACATGAGTACATAGAGTTACTCAATGGTGGGCATTGAGAAGACAAAACCAGTACATATGACAGATCTTTTTATGCATTGCCGTGTATATAGATGGGTTAAAAGGTCGAGTTCTCAAGGTAGTTTCCTCCATATTTTCCGAGTAAAACTCATTCCAAACCACTTTGGACATTTTATGTAGAAAAGCTTTTCCATGTAAAATATAGGTAATGGAATGCTAGATAGACGATTCCATCATTCACCTGCTAATTCCAGCTTCAAATTCTTGTTTTAACTTTTTGACCTTTTCAGCTGCCAACTTAGTGGTACATCCTCAATCAGTTCCTCTCCAGGTTAATCAAATTAATTTTGGTTTCTCTTCAAAGTAGTCAAAACTCAAACTTGATCATAATTTTTCTTTCTTTGTTTTTAAATTAGTCTATATCATACCTGAGGAATTAAAAAGAATTATTTTCCTTCCTCAACGATTGAAATATAAAATTAGAAAGGTGAGCAGACCGGTTGAGCCACGAAAAGGGTGAATGTGGGATCTCGGAAATTTGTTACGAATTGAAGCTATTGAACATAAGATGAGCAGCGTACTCACTTGATCACCTATTTGTATAAGGTATTTAAAGACGAATTGGATTATGTATATTGATTTGAATGAGTTTTCATTTCATGTAATCCGAACATCACTTTTAGTACCTACGGAGTAAACTTTCATTTCTGCTATATGTCGTTTTTTTGTAAGAGCTCATACTCGTACTCTGTATGATAATGGTGTTTTGATACTGACTCTCTTGCAGAAAATCATTGCTAGATCAAGTACTTGTGTGATTGACGATGATCCAAGGAAATGCTAAACTACTTAAATTTATCAAGCTGTGGCATGAACAATGAACTAAACTTTAAATTTATCAAGCTGTGGCATGAACAATGAACTACACTTACTTCGGTATTCTAAAGGATTTGATAACTCTCATATAGTGCTTAGTATGGAAGTTGTTACATTACAGGGGACCCTGCGGAAAGGTTCCAAGATCTCGGGAGCTTTCATTAATATTATGCCCTGAAGAGGACCTTTAAAACATTCAGCTATGCAACAAACAAACTACCAATAGTAGTTTCATGATATTACACCTTGCACAATAACGTCAGAAATTTTAACAGTTTTGAGGATAGAAGTGAACCGGGCACTGAAGAACTCACCATGATCTGTTACAGCATTTAGGACATGCTCTACGATTCTGAAATATTTTCAGGTTTGGTACTGGAGATTGACCTCACAAAATATGTGAATCCACTGCCACAATAAACTTCTATTCTGGATTCTTCATCCCAAACTTCATGATGCAGAGAAAGTGTTTGAGGGTTAATTTGATCACTCGTGTTCCCCAAGCCAAGTTGCCCATGTTCTCCCCAGCCCCACATCTTGATTGCTCCATCCACTGTTATAAAATCACAAATGAAATAGCTAAAAAAACGAAAGCATGTTGTTTAAATTTGAGTCTCTCAAAACAATCATTTACCTGTCACTAAAGCGGAGTGTTCAGCTCCAGCTGAAATCTGCTTAATTTTCACACCATCAAGACCAAGAACTCTAAGCAACCCAGCTTCTGAGAAATATGATTTCAAGTCTAGCAATGCATTAGTAATGGAAGGCATACCAAATTCGATATTACTTGAAATTATCTCAAAGATATACCAGAAGCGTGCTTCAATAGGTTCATTTTCTCAAGATCACTAAGCACTCCATGATGGACGCCACCAAGCATAAATACCTTCCCATCACCTGTTATAGATATAGCCACAGGAACAGGACCATTATTAGCATATGATACACCAGATCCCCTAAATAGATACCAAGGTGAGTAGGTGTAAAGAGCATGTGAGGGTGAAATTCATGCATCCACCTGTCAATACTAAGGCATGATTCCATCCAAGAGCAACTCCCGTGAATGACAGTGGTGAAAGGAGACGCTTAGGAGTGTTAGAATCCGAAGTGCCAGCAAACCCTCTTCCCCAGGTGTACAGATGCCCATCAGCTGATGGGACCAGTAGACATCATAGTATATTTTGAATAAAAACATCAAGCTTATTTTGAAATCAATGCTTCAATCAAAACCAGAAAGTAACTGCTCTCACCAGATAATGCTGCACTGTGATCTCCATTTGCACTGATGCTGACAATTTTAATATCTTCAATTCCACATGTAACTTGAGGAACATTTACTGATTTGATTTTATCTTTACAAATTCCCAGTTGACCACGTTTCCCAGAACCAAAACCATAAACTTGGGTCTGTGAATAATCTGCATAGAAATGAGAAGAACCAACTTGAACTGAATGGATTGGTTAGATTAATGTTCTGAAAATATAAACCTGGTTTACCAGAATTGGGGATTTAAGTCCCAAGTTAAGCCAACTCACTTCATTGAACCGCAAACAAATCACTTACCAAACTTTGCCACGGAGAAATCAATCTTGATTTTCTTCATTATCTAAGCAACAGATCACGCTTATCCTGCTGTTTGTGTATGTTTTCTTAACCAAATATATCAAAGAACTTGAAATAAATATATATATTCCATCTCCATCTACTTATAAATTGTAATTACATAGTTGGAGCAATATTTGTAACAAGATATCCCAATTCCTAACCACAATGAAAGGGGCCTTCTATCATAGTTGATCACATTGTAACTCCAAAACATGGAAAAACAGTCAACAATCTATTTACCTCTCAATAAGACAAGTGAATGTCGCATGCCACATGCTATCTGCTCAACATGGTCATTACCAAAGAACGAGACTTTAACAGGAGTACAATGTGATCCGTAATCACCATGTCCAAGCTGGCCAAACGAGCCTTCTCCACAAGTGAAAACGCACCCTGAGTCTGAAAAGAGATACAAGCATAGAAGGTTTCAGTCAACAACAGCTATAAAACGAAACTTGGACCTATTCTCCATTGAATCCATATCCGATTTGGACATAAAGAATAAATTTTAACAGTAAGAAAGTAACTAAAGGGCCTAGCATATAATAGGAAAGTCACAGGTTACAAAATTCATTACATTGGAAGGAATTGATGTCATGATATACCAGGATGAACCTGAAACAAAACCAGAGTGATTCCATCCAGCAGAGACATGAATTATCACATAGCTCTCCAAGAATTTCACAGGCACTGGATATAAGCAATTGACCATCTCTCCGTGGCCTAGTTGCCCAGAAGTCCCCCTACCCCATGTCAGAACTCTTCCATCTACAAATCAACTCATCGAAACATTTACGTAAGAAATAGTACAAATTTTTGATGAGTTCATATGAAGTAAAACCGAAATAAAAACAAGCATCCAAAAGGGTCGGTACATACCAGAGATCAAGGCAAGAACATGAGCACCGCCGCAGGCGAGCATGGAGATGGGTTTTCTGGAGAGTGAAGGGAGGTGGAGGAGTTGAGGGCTGTGTTCGTCCTCGAGCTTGCCGGTGCCCAACTGTCCATCAGCTCCCGCCCCGCAACTCCAGACTTCTTGCTTTCGTATGTTTACATGCTCTGTGACTTCTTGTTTTCTTCTTTCCTTGTCTTCCATAATTGGAATCTCTCGCAAGTCACAACTTTCTGGATGGGCACTAGCAAGCGTCAATACCTGTCCTGCGTAGCCAAATCTTGGGAGATTAGCACAAGAAACACGATTTCAATAGTCTGGAGAATCTAACACAGAAGTTTTGCTGATTTTATTATCGTGCTTTTAATTCAAAACATTATCTTTTTAAAAGTTGATATATTTACAATTGTTGGAAATTTTCCAAAAAGATGTAAGATATTGACGGTTTTAATAAATTTAGGGTTGGATGAATCGAATTTAATTCGAATAAAGATAATAAAATAATTCAATAAATAATTTAGATGAACTAAATCTTAAGGAAAAATTGGTTCTAATCAGGGTGGATCAACTCATATTAGACCTGTTATAGAGAGGCATGACTGTTGTCACCCACTTGAACACTCCGCTGCCCTGCCAGACTTTTCTCAATTCATTCTTAGGGGCACGCCAGGATGGGGATCGGATGGGTCTCCCGTCGACCAGTATGGATATGGACCAGACGGGAGGGGTTCCGTTCTTTTCAAATGGGCCTAGTGAAGATGATCCTCTTGACAAACATGATGAGGGGAAAAAACGAGCTCGGGTCAAGTTCATCTCTGTTACTGTTTCTAACTCCACAGATTCAGTAATAGATGCCACTTCTAGATCAACGGTTGAACCCGTTCAGCGGGTTGACCGACCATCATGAAAATCCTCAGTTGGAACTGCAGAGGGGTGGGGAATCCCTCTGCAGTTCGGGCTCTTCGGGAGCTTGTCCGAAGCTATCGCCCAGTAATTTTATTTTTGATGGAAACTAAAGTTCATGGAGGTCGCATGGAAGTGTTACGCGGTCAGCTCAGATTTGCAAATTGCTTCTCTGTAGACAGTATTGGAATCGGTGGGGGTCTCTCTATTTTATGGTCGACAGATATTCAGCTTCATGTTTCCGGTTACTCTTCCAACTTTATTGACTGTGAGATTGGCTCTGATGATACACAGTGGCACCTGATTGGCTTCTATGGCTTCCCGGAAAGAACTAGGAGACGGGCTTCTTGGAACCTTTTGTGGGCTTTGGTCGCTAGGAGTTAGCTTCCTTGGTTATGTTGTGGTGATTTTAACGACATTGCTGCTTTGTATGAAAAATTGGGTGGTTTCCCTCGGCCTTCTCATTTAATTTCGGGTTTCCGTGAAGCTTTGAGTGATGCTCATCTCTCAGATATTATGCAGGTAGGCTCATCCTTCACATACACCTATAGGGAAGGTTCTACCGCTTGTGTTAAGGAAAAGCTTGATAGAGCATGCTCTACCACCGAGTGGAGCCCTTTGTTTCAGGATGCTATTTGTTCGGTCCTTGTGGGCCCAGTTTCGGATCACTCCCCCTTATTGATTGACACCGCTAACACCAGTTCGGAAGGGGTTAATTGGCGTTTTCGATTTGATAACTCCTGGCTTTCTGAGCCTGATCTTCGAAACACGGTTGATAGGGCTTGGTCCGAAGGGGCGACTTTATCTTTCCCAGCACGCACGGCTTCGATTGTGGATCACATACAGTTATGGGGTAAGCAGCGGAATCGGTTAAGGTGGGCTAAAAAAGAAACCATTAAAAGAAGGTTAGGAGCGGACCAACATAACCTTAACCCAACTGAGGTTCGAAGTTTAAAAGGCCAATGGAATGCAATCTTAGAGGCAGAGGATGTGAGATTAAAGCATCAAGCTAAAGCGTTTTGGTTTCGTAATGGTGACAAAAACACCAAATATTTCCATACTAGTATCAAAGCCCGCAGGAAGAGGAACCGGATCACCAAACTCACTGATGAAACTGGGAACGTTACAAAGGATGAACCTGCTATTTGTGGGCTGATTCACACTTATTTCTCTAATCTTTTTCAGGCCACCGAGTCTTCCAAGGGAGATGTGCTTCGGCTCGTTCGACCTTTGGTCGATGAATCGGCTAACAATGCACTTACTGCTCCTTTTTCGGATGAGAAATTTCGCACTACCCTCTTTTAGATGGACCCAAATAAAGCGCCGAGCCCAGATGGCTTGAACCCCGCTTTCTTCCAAAAGTTCTAGAGCACTCTCGATGGTGACATATGTCAGACTTGCCGTGATTGGCTTCAACAAGGTACTCTTCCATCATCTTTGGCTACTCTTCTTATTGTCTTAATCCCAAAATATGATAATCCTCTGCATGTTACCAACTTGAGACCAATTGCGTTATGCAATGTGATCTATAAGATATTGTCCAAAGCATTAGCCACTCGATTGAAGAGTCTTTTGCCCAAGATTATCTCTTTGAACCAATCTGCTTTTGTTCCTGGACGATTCATTACGGATAATTTTATTGTGGCCTCTGAGACTTTACATGGTTTGAAGCAACGATCAAGGGGTAATTCGGGTTATTGTGCACTCAAGATTGATATAGTCAAAGCTTATGACCGAGTCAACTGGGACTATTTGCTTGCTATGTTGACAGCCCTGGGTTTTTATGTTGTTTGGGTTCAATGGATGAGAATGTGTATCTCTAACATTAACTATCTGATTTCCGTCAATGGAACAGAGGTGGGCCCTATTGTCCCGGGTTGGGGGCTACGGTAAGGGGATCCTATCCCCCCCTATTTGTTTCTGATTGTCGCCGAGGGCCTTTCTCTTCTGCTGAAAGATGGTGAAAGGCGTGAGGTGATTCATGGTTGTTGGGCAAAGTTAGGTTGTCCTCGGATCTCACATCTTTTCTTTGCTGATGACTCCCTCCTCTTCTTTAATGGTACGGTCTCTGAAGCTACTCACATTCAGCGCATTTTGGGCGTTTATGAAACCGCTTCGGGTCAGTCCATCAATTATGGTAAGTCCGGTATTCTTTTTAGCCCATGTATTGCCCCAGATGTTCAGCAGGCCATTTCAGATTTACTTGGAGTGCACTTACCTTTGGGTCAAAGTCATTATTTGGGCTTACGTTCTTTGATCGGCCGGAGCAAGCGGCAGATTTTCTCATTCCTCAAGGACAGGACCTGGAAGCGTATCAACAATTGGAACAACCGTTTTTTTTCACGGGCAGGTAGGGAGCTCTTAATGAAGGCTGTCATTCAGGCTATCCCTACTTATTGCATGAATGTCTTTCTTATCCCTGCTGCTACTTGTTTTGAGTTCCAAGTTCTGATGAATAAATTTTGGTGGGGAGGATGTCGGGAAGGCAGTAGGGGTATCAATTGGTTGTCATGGGATCGTATGTGTTGTGCGAAGTCGATGGGAGGTATGGTTTTCGAGACCTCCGGTGTTTTAACACTACTCTTTTGGGGAAACAAGGGTGGAGACTTATTGTTGACACTAGCACTCTTTCATATCAGGTTCTCAAAGCTAAATATTTCCCTCGGGGGGACTTTTTGACAGCTCAGTTGGGTACTAACTATAACTTAGTCTGGAAAAGTGTATTGTTTGCTCAAAGAGTGATGTTAAGGGGGTAGGGTGGAGGGTCGGGGACGGTCAAAGTATCTTT